>RCUC01138965.1:0-13815 GCA_003697995.1 Taxidea taxus jeffersonii | reverse complement strand
AGGCAGAGAGGCAGGCAGAGAGAGAGGACAAAGCAGGCTCCCCGCAGAGCAGAGAGCCTGATGCGGGGCTCGATCCCAGGACCCCGGGATCATGACCCGAACCGAAGGCAGAGGCTTAACCCACTGAGCCACCCAGGGGCCCCTCAACAGATTTTTAACATTTTTCTCTTACACTTCCTTTTTGAGTCCTCAGCTTTAATCCAGAGAGTTAAGATTGATTTAGGTAATGGAAGAAAATAAAAGCTTTGTGTCTTTTCCTCATTAAAGCATGTTGGCACATATCATGATAATAATATGGTTATTTGATTGGTATTTAACTTTCAAGTCTTATTGTTACTATGTATTATTCAGGCATCAGCATAGTGAAGGGTAGCAAGTACCTCACTAAAATTAAACTTTTTATTTATTTTAATGATTTTTAAAGAATATTTGTTATAATAGCAGAAAACAGTAACTCTTGGTGTTCTTTTCTGCACCACTGGGAGGACGTGCCCTGAGATCAGTGTGTTGAAGAGCTTACCCACTTAATATTCATTCGTTTTCTTCTTTTTGGCTTCTCTGTGACATCTATGTTCCTTAGACTAATCTTACTCACAGAGCATATTGTCTCATGATACTTTGTCAGCTACTGTTTTTATACTTATAGCACAAATTTGGCGTGAGCCACCTTCTCTGTTACTCAAAATCTGTAATCACTTGATTATGATAAACAGTTTTTAGAATATATTAGAGCTTAATATAATTATTTCACAAATGTGTTTTTATGGATGTAGAACTTCGGGCTTTGCTCCCTGTCTTTGCATAAAACATACTCTTTTCAAATTTTTTCAAAGAAAGATTTGGCTTGGTTGCTTGGCCAGCCAAGATATAGCATAAAGGAACACTGATTTTTTTTTTTTATCAGTGCTTTCCATATCAAAAAGTTTTAAAAATGTTTGGACATTGGAAAGTAATATAAAATAGATGTATTTGTTTCTTTCTGATTTTTGCTACTGTGATTTTTTTTTATGTGGTATTCCTGTTTCATGTCATGATTACCCCCCCATGATTTCAGTGAATACCTTGGCCTTATATTTTAGTGATATTTTTATCATTTAGCTTTATTCTTTAAGTGTAGGATGCCCAAATGGTGGCTCTGTGGAAATGACATAGTATCTGAGGACTTGTAGAGCTATGCTCAATTGTAAAGTATAAGCATTAATTAGGAGTATGAGATCCCTAAGAAGTCTGATAGTAAACTTAAATAAAAGACACTGAATAAGGATAGTGATGTTCTCATCTTCATTTCTACCAAAAGTACAGTACTGCAAAGTCAGTGTTGCTGACTGACTCTGGAATCAGTACTTAGAGATCACTGTGCCCTCAGGTAGGTTGGGAGTTCTCTCCCCTGTTAGCCACAGGGATGGTATCACTGCCCACATGGGCCATTGGAGAGAGTGGAAACACCCACGGTGTCATGGCTGTGTGGTCTGGAACACATTCCCTGACATCTTGGGGGGGAGCCTGGATGTGTCCCTGCTCCACCACTAATGAGCTACACATGACCTTTGGAAAGTTACTTGTCTTCTCAAACCTCAGCAAAGGTATTTATTAAAATGGGAGTTGTAATAGTCCCTGCTTCATTGGTCAGGACTAAATGAGTTAATAATGGTATTATTAGGACTTAAGTAATACTCTTATATGGAATTGGTCTTTTCTCGACACTGTTCTAAAGGATGAACTACTCTAAGAGATGCTTTTTAAGTGTTCTTGAAAATCTTTTGAAGGAGTGATCACTTGCCCCTGAAGGCTTCTCTAAGAAAACACTCATCTAAAGTGTAATGAACATATTAAATTAGTTGTCGAATGCTTATCTGAAGAGCTTTTAATGGTGGAGCAAGAACACGAGGACAGGGAGGTCCACCTTGCCTGTGCTTCCCAGAGCATCACTGTGTCCCAGGGGGAGGAAGCTATGTCTGGCTTGCAGGACAGCTCTCTTTTGGTCCCTCTCCTCTTAAAGGTCATGGAATAGTTACTGCCTTCAAGATAGAATTGGAGCCATCATTCTTGGCTTCTAGGATCTGGTCACAGCCCACTTGTCTTTACCAATGTGTACATACACACCCCATTATTCGTGGGGTCTGGTCTGCCCTTTTGGTCTTTCCGACCATGCCTCTTCCTTTGCAGTTTTCCTCAGCCAGACTAAACTGTCTGTCCCAAGCCAGATTCCTTTCTGTCTCATGTGGAGCCCATGTCTGGCGGCTGCTAGCATTGCATTTGCCTTTCTTTTCTATTTTACCTGTGAAGCTTTGCCAGGAGTCCACGAAACGTCCAGGTCTGCCACAGCCACTATAGATCCTGCCAACACCATGCTTATAGCCTACAAAGCGGCACACCGGATCTTCTAACTATGTTCTTTTGGTGTCCTACCTTAAATATGTCTTGTCAACTATAGCTTAAAGCTCTTGAGAATAACGTGTGTCTTATTTATTCTGTTTGCAGTAAAATGTGGCATATACACTCTGGACCTCAGTAAATACATATTAGTTGATAGCCATTGTTCAAGACTGTCTAAACCAGTAATTGGAAGTCCTTATGAAAAGCAATCCAGTGTTATATTTTTTTTTGTAAAGAAGAATATCATGTTTTTGTGAACGGCCTTTTTTATCACTCAGATTTATTGAAAGCAGTGTGAACCTCAGGAGGCCCTCAGAATGTTCATTTGTTGACAGAGGTTCCTACCAGGTTCATTGGTTCTTAGAGTTAAGAAATCACCAGCTATTCCAGGAACACAACATAACCTGCCTGGTATCCACCAGGGGCTTTAGTCAATTTGCTTTAGGTTCCAATACTAGGTCATTTGTTTGGCTATTAACTCAGTAAAAGAACCAAGAAAAGGGATACCGAAATGCTTCAGATGGGATTGTAAGAATTGGGGGTTTTAAACATCTGTTTTAAGTCGCTTAAAAGGCAAATGATTGAGTTTTGGTTTGAGGTTTCAGTAATCTTGATTGACAAGAGTTGGCCAAGAAGCACAGGTAATGGATGAGAAAAGAAAGCAAAAATATAATAATTTGAGTTTGAGGTTAGAAGAAGGGAACAAACTGAAGATTGCTAAATCCTTGTTAAATTCCTCTGCTTTCAAGTAAAGACTTAAATGTGTGGTTTGACACGAAACAAAAAATAGAAGGGGCTTTCCTTGATTTGAATTTTTCTTCAAGTTCACCCCAGGGACTCTTTTTCTGCTTTTATGTTCAGATTCATTTTAAGTTTCTTATATGTTTGCCTAAAGAAAGGAAAGAACCTATTAGAAGTAAGATAAGAGATTAATATGTTTTAAAACCATCGAAGGTTGATCCTGGGATATAGTGGCCTGAGTGATTGACAGACATCTTAAGGAGCACAGAAAAATCTTTGTTTGTTTTTCAAGTTTCAGTGTTGGAGTCCTCATGGGAGAGGAAAAGTAATTCTTTAAATTATGACAAATATATATGCAGTTATTTTATTTAAAATTAAATGTGATTATTGAATAGCCAGTCCATTTGTGTGGCTCGAAAAGTCAGAACAACATTAAAAAGGATTCATCGAGAAATTTCGATGTCACCCCTGTCCCTGCTCACAGCATTCCCCCTTACCCTGTCCCGTAGAGGTAATCATTTTTAAAGTTGTTTAATGTGTCCTGGTGGTGTTTGATTTTGATTTTTTAAAAAGATTTTATTTATTTATTTGACACACAGAGAGAGAGAGATCACAAATAGGCAGAGAGGAAGGCAGAAAGAGAGGGGGCTGAGCAGAGAGCCTGATGAGGGGCTCGATCCTAGGACCCCGAGATCATGACCTGAACCAAAGGCAGAGGCTTAACCCACTGAGGCACCCAGGTGCTTCATTGATACTGATTTTTAATGCTTGACGACTTTATCTCTTTTCTGCCAATAGTGAATATCAGTGAATCCTACTTCATTAATTTTGGTGCTATTTTATATAAGGACATTGTTGGGAAGGGGAATTCAGTATGTTTATTCCTTGCTAAGGTATATTCTCAAAAGTTCAAGAACATTCACTTAATGAGATAGGACTGTTTTATGTTTTTATTTTTATTTTATTTTTTTAAAGATTTTATTTATTTATGTGTCAGAAAGACAGGCACAGCGAGAGAGGGAACACAAGCAGGGGGAGTGAGAGAGGGAGAAGTGGGCTTCCCATGGAGCAAGCAGCCCAATGCGGGGCTTGATTCCAGGACGCTGTGACCACGACCCAAGCTGAAGGCAGACGCTTAAGGACTGAGCCACCCAGGCTGCCCCTGGTACTTTTTTATGTTTTAAACTCTTCAGTAAACCCTGGATTTTCAAGGACAGATGACATGGGGGTGTTTCAAGATAATAAAGACTTATCTGATGTGTGAAATTGTATAGTTTATTGGCTAGTGGATGTGCAGTGAGCTGGGTGCTGTCAGTGTTTAAAACAAGAAGCTTTTTTATGAAAACCTTCAAAATAAGCAAAATATAAGGAATAACATCGGTAACCCCCATATATTCATCTTCCAGACTTAGTAACTATCAAAACTGTGCTGGATTTACTTTATTTATATCTACTTTCTCTTTTCCTTCTCCTTTTTCTTCCTTCTTTTTACTAAAGTAAATCCTAGACCTCATGGCCTCTTATGGATCTCTAAGGAATGTGGATATTTTCTTATATCATGGCAGCCCCAGCATGACCCAAGAAGTTTCACGGCAATCCATTGGCATCCTCTAGTACTCAGTCCCTATTTATATGTCCTTGATGGTATCAGGTCCATTTTTCTCCCAGGCAGCTTGTTGGAACCAGCATGGGCTGCACATCTCATTTGTTCTTTCTGTCTCCTGAGTCTCTAACTCCAGAGCAGGTCTGCATACCTGCACACCTCATCCCTCACCCCACCTTCTTCATGTACCTGTCTGGTTGCAGACAGCAGGTTACTGGTCCTACAGATTTCACCAAACTTCTGGATTGATGTGATTGCTTTCTTGTGGTGTCATTTTGCTGCTTCCCCCAATCTGGATGCTATGCCCCACTCCCTGTTATTTTTGGTTGTTTTGTCTTACTGTTGCACTTCAGGTATGACTAACTTTACACGTTGATGTACTTTAGGAAGCTGAATGAGAGCCCTGTTACAAGTAGAGTTCTTGCTGCTGTTCTAAGATTTGGTGCCAGTCTCTGTGGTGGGGTTCTGTCCCGTGGGGTCGTCCTTTCTCACATAAGGTGTACTGGGTCACCGGCCCATGTCTCTAGGGTGATGACAGAATCGTACTGTATTTGTGAACTTCAGTTTTGGTTTATCCTAACTGTAGCTGCCAGTGAACTAGGTGGCTAATCTGCACCACTAAGGAACATGGTTCTCTGATTACCGGGAAGTTTGGCCAGAGAAGCTTTCTTGCTGTTAGCAAGGTAGAAACAACCAAACTGGCAATTTTTTTTTGATTCTTTATAAAACAGAGAGTAAAAGATCTTCTTTATTGTCAGCGCAATCTAATTACCTGAGAGGTGAACGGGTCTTACTATCATTCACTTCCTTTACACCCTACCTTGGTTTAGCTGGACACAACAGTGGCTCTCCCTGTGGCTTTCAAGACTAAACATTTAAAAATACCATCCTACTCTCACTAAAGTCATGCTTAGTCAGTCATTCCTGATACCAAAAACACTCTATTTCATTTTCTCCTGGTAAAGTTAGAAATGGTTCCCCCGACAGCATTTTTCCCTACTCTGTCCTGTTCAGCCCACAATCTCCCTCGCCCACGCATGCTCTCTGGCCAGCTGGTTCCCTCTGCCTTTGCCATTTGGTGTGAAGGTTCTCTCATGCCCACTTTCATTTAACCTACTGAGTAGCACAGGCAAAGACTGAAGCTTCTGCTTACCTGCAGTTTCAGCCTGGATTCACTAACTATACTTAATTGTGTTTTTATGTTTTCACCAAGTTCAATGCCAAGATGTGTTTAGAAATAGTGTCCAAGTTCTTTCTTTAATCCCAGGTGCACCAGAGGTTGAAATGTAAGTCTGACTCATAGATTGTGCTTCATAAGTACAGTGACACATTGACTTTTTTTTTTTAAAGACCTCAAATTACAACAAAGAATTCTTTAGTTGAAAATCTCTAATATTTCTCTGCTTATTTCAGTGATAATTAGTTTTCCTGATGGGGGTTTTGAGATGTTGCTAGATTCTGTGGCTCCTGATCAGAAAGACCCAATTTTTTACTGTTTTACCATGCTGATTATAATGTGTTGTAGTTCTTAGAAAACCAAGAATTGGTCAACGCATAGGTAAGCATATTTCTAAATGGAATGAATAATAGACCATCTGTTGAGTTTCATTTAGCAGCCTTGGTGAGTAACAGTCATTTTCTTCCTATTTCTTTCTGAGGAAGAAGAATAAAAGGATTCCAGACCTGTCTTATTTCTGGATTCAAATCAGTGAAACATCTTTACAATACATAGTAGTAAAAGTCTCTTGTAAAACTATAAGAGTTTGCGGTGATGAAAGGGATGGCAGTGAAACAAAATCCTCCAAGTACATTTCAGTTTTACTCTCTTTCTATTGGGCTGTGGTTCTGATGGGCCATAAGGTTTTCTGTGCTGCCTGTAGCACTTTTCTATTGTTTTGGGGGTCCAGAGATGACAGAGGAGGGATTTCTTATGTGTAGTGTCTATGCCGATAAAATAATTGTTACTGGAGATGCCATGAGCTGGTATTCACAGGCCAACGGGCGGCGCTGGTGCTATGGCTGCCCGCCCTGGCTTTGATGGCCTCTGGTATGGGTCCTCGAGGGCCATCCTTGGTGTGATCTCACACTGTGTTGCAGGTGTCAGCTGTGAGCATGAAGGGCAGGGGCCCGAAGGGTCAGCCTGCTGCCCCATGATTGCTGTGTCGTAGGGACTGTTCCTCAGGGTGCCTCAGATCGGGGTGGTAGCTGCTGGAAGGTTTGGAGCTTTTCACGTCTCTTGCAGCCTTGCTGGACCATTTCCCATTCTGGCTGTCCTTCAAGAAGGAATTGCTTCTCACTTGTGGGAGTCACGGAGGGTGTGGAGCAGCGTGCAGGTGCTATGATCTCTTTCTTGCTGTCTGAGGTGGCTGAGTCAGCTCTAAGGCAATCTTTGCTTGATCGAGCTTGTGCGCCCTATTTGCTTGAATGCTTGTGAGCCTTCGTTAGTGCTCTTTCTCCTCCGTTTGGAACTTCTCCCTGATCCTTACATTGTCATCCTCTCCCCTTTGGCAGGCACAGTTAGCCACAGCCTCATCTTTGCTCCCAAGCCCTTTGTGTGCTGATGCCCCTTGTCACTTACTATGATGCCTTATGGTTACAGTACTTGACTCTATTTTGAGGAGTTATCGGGAACATAATAGGCGATTAATGAATATTCACTGCACTGACCCAGTCTTCTTGGCAAAGTGTTGCTATAGCCTATGCATGCCCTACTTTTCTGCAGGCCATGCCAGCATCTTTGCATGCATTACCTGATCATCAGGGGAGCCTGGGAAGTGTTATCCCCATTTTCCTGCTTAGGAAATCGAGGCCTCCCAAAGCCAAGTAACTTGCCCAAAGCATCCACCTGGTCAGAGAGTCAGGATTTTAACTTCAGGGCTCTTTCTCCTAGACTGCCCTGGACTCTTACAAACCTGTCTGGGCCTCAGTTTCCTCAAATAAAATTAAGTGATCATTTGTGCTCTGTCTGCTCACAGAATTATATAGGAAATATGGGAGATTCATGATGTGAAAGTGCTCTGCAAATTGGAAAGCGCTATGCAAATGTAAGATAATAGTATCCAAACCATCACGGGGAGTGCTTCATCAGTAATTCTGACTTTCTCATGTATCATCAATCTCTTTTTTTCTGTTAACTTTTTACCCTGTGCCTGCCAAGGTGCTAAGATACCTCCCATCTTTTTTTTTTTTTTTTAATATTTATTTACTTATTTGAGAGCGAGAGAATCTTCAAGTAGGCTCCATGGCTGAGAATGGAGCCCGATGTAGGGCTTGGTCTCATGACCCATGAGATCATGACCTGAGATGAAACCAAGAGTCAGATGCTTAACTGACTGAGCCACCCAGGAGCCCCTCCTGGATCTTAAAATACAAATAATCACTTCACCTCTCCCATGACCCTTGGAGAGACTGTAGTCCTTATTTTTTCTGCCAGACCTCCCCCAACAGTGGTCCACACTGGAAGCTTCCTCTTTCTAATGGCCGTGGTCTGAGTCTTAGCCCTGTCAATCTGTCAGGCTGGTCTTTCCAAGTTATCCAGCCGCCTGACAGTGATACTGCTCAATAACTTGTTTTAGCCCTTAACACCCCTAACCTTTGAGTCTGTGACATCGCTGACTCTTCCCTGTTTCCCAAAATTCTTTCTTCTGCACATCCCCTGACTCCCTCTTCTTCTCTTTCTCACCACCCTCTTGTTGGTTTCTCTTTTCTCTTCTCTAAATTGGCAGCCTTAGGAGTGCACTCAAGGTTCTGACGCCCTGATTATGCTCAGGAACTCCTTTCCTCTCATAACGGTTTTGGAAATGTGAGTAAAAATGAAAGATACAAGAGTCTTCCTTTAATTTTTGAACTTGTAACAAGTCCTTGGGGAAAGGACTTCCATACTAAGGTACAAAACAGAATCATGCCCTCAGCTCTCTTGTATGGGATCATTTTTTCTCAACTCCCAAACCGTTATGATTCTGTTACAAAAAAACCTCAGCCCTTTTACTTACTACTTATAATAACTTTGGGGAGATTACCTTTCTTCCTGTAAATCTTTATGTAAATCATGTAACATGGAGCTAACAATATTACCTTGCAGGATTGTTTTTGCTCTTAAATGAGATACATGTACTATAAAGGGCTTAGCCCAATGTCTTAGTGAGTGTCGCCGCCATCATCATCATCATGACTTAGGGAAATTGAGGGGAAATGTACCTATTCGCAATATTGAATCTCCTCTAATCTTTCATAATAATGAATCTTTGCATTCTAGGTTTTGCCCTGTTTACCACTGCCAGAACAGTCTTTCCATAACACGCCACTGCTTGATTTCTCTCTTCTTCCTCACTGCTAATCGTGGCTGCTCCAACATTGTGTACATTCTCAGAGATGTCCAGTAAATGGTGCAAAGTAAAGGCTCTGGCTCTATTCCCCTTCCTGGCACCCAGTAAAATTAGCAAAAAGACCATCAGTATAGCTATACCTACATCAATATGCAACAGGAGGACAGAACGGCAGTGAAATAGGAAATGGGATGATATGATAGTGAGAATCACAGATAATAATAGCTATTATTTAGAGTTGATGAACCAACAGATAGATGCTAAAGTATTTGAAAAAATGATAACCACCAGAGGTGGAAAAACAGACTATTAACACACTGAATTACCAGAAGGAAAAAGAAAATGCTGCCCACAGAGCCAAAGAAAGAAAGAAAGGAAGTATTAAAAAGAATGTAACAGAATTACATTGGCAAGAGTCATGACACGGACCATTTTTGTACACAGTTGACAGGAATATAAATTAATACAAAGTTTATTTTGGAGGATGATTTGGAATACCTAGTCAAACATTTAAAATCTCAAAATAAAAATTAAATTTCTAAAAAATTTTTTCTAAATCTCATACTCTTTTTAAGATTTTATGTATTTAGAGAGAGAGAGTATGCATGAGTTGTGGGGGAAGGGCAGAGGGAGAGGGAGAGAGAATGTCAAGCAGACTCTACCCTGAGTGTGGAACCCTATGTGGGGCTCGATTCCACAACCCCAAGATCACCACCTGAGCTAAACTTGAGACCCAGATGCCCAACCAACTGAGCCACACAGGCGCCCTCTGAATCTCATATGCTTTGCAACAGGGTCATTTCTGCAATGTATGCTACAGATGGGCTTGCCTGGTGTGATGAGGGTGTTCATGGAAACATCATCTGTGGCAGAGATAAACTAACAGCAGGCTTTCTCAGTAGAAGGAGAGGCAAAGTAGTGTGGGGAGGGTAGCTGTGGGTGTGTTTTCCACAGAGAAGCTAAAATCAGGAAAAGCATGATTACAAGTCTGACTTCTTTTATCATCACCATTTATGAGCAATTCTAAACAATGTCAGCGATAGGGCACTCCCATTAAAAGGTGCAGCACTTACTGTTTTGCCTCCCCTACTCTGTCCATACCCATCAGAGTAGGAGATGCGCTACAGAAGTTATAACAGAAGCTTGGTTATAGATAACTCCACACCCGAGAGAAAGTGCGATAGAGTTCTGTGTACTGAAATGGACAGTATTTAAAGTTACACTTTTTTTTTTTAAAAAGGAAACTGTAGATTAGTATGAATGGTATGTTCCTATTTGTATTATAAATATATGTGTGTGTGTGTACACATATTTATTTGTACATGTGTGCACACATGCATACATAAACCTTTTTATACAAATAGAATTAGGATACCCAAGTAAAATGGTTAGTAGTGGTTACCTGTGGATGTTGGGCATAGTGAGCCAGGGGATATTATTTGAGATTTTTCTTTTCAAACAAGGAATTTATGTTACTTTATAGCACATTTTTTCCTTACTCATTTCAAATTAATACCGTTTGCTTTTTAGCATTCATAATAATTTATACAGAGTTGAAGTTGTCTGTAGAGTATTATATAAACATATTCTGTGCTTTAATTTTTTTTCCAAACTAAATTGTCTTCTTGAATTTTACCTGAATACACTTGCGGGTAAGTCAGTAAATATTTTTAGGTTATGGATAGGCTACGTTGTTGTTAGCTTTACTATGTTCTTTTCTATAAACATAATTAAAAAATTTACATGTTTATTATAACCTAGGAAGGTTTGATTTTAAGAACTAGATTCTTTTTATTCTCTTTTATTTTTTCCTTTTTTACTTTTTTTATGGAGTTAAAATGCACATAATACAAAATTTATTATTTTAGCCATTTTTAAGTATACAGTTCAGGGGTATTTTCATTCAGACTGGCATGTAGCCTTCCCCTCTGTCCATCCCCTCTTTTCATCTTGTAACTTTGAAACCCTGTACCTCTTAAACACTCACTCCACATTCTTGCCTGCCCAGAGCCCCAGGGCACTACCATTCTCCTTTCTGTCACTATGATTTTGACTAAGTACCTTATGTAAGTAAAAATCATACAATGTTTATCTTTTTGTGACTGGCTTATTTCGTGTAGCAAAATGTCCTCCAGGTTCATCCCATCTTATAGCACATTGCAGAATCTCTTTCCTTTTTAAGGCTGAATAATAAACAATCCTGTGTTTGCATGTGTGTGTGTGTGTGTGTGTGTATACACCACATTTTACGTATCTGTTCAGTGGTAGATGGGCACTTAGGTTGCTTCCATATTTTAGTTTTTATGAATAATACTGTGAACATGGGTGTAGAGAACTTGCTTTTAGTTCTTTTGGGTGTATACCAGGAAGTGGAATTACTGGATCATAGGGTAATTCTATTTTTAATTTTTGAGGAACCTCCATACTGTTCTCCACAGTGGTGCCACCATTTTACATTCTCCCCAAGAATGCCCAGCCATTCTAGTTTCTCCACATTCTTGCCAACATTATTGTTTTCTGCTTTTGTTTTTTTGTTTTTTTTGTTTTTTTTTTCCTGATAGTGACCACTGTAATGAGTCACTCATGCCAGGTGGTATCTCATTGCAAATATTGATGCAAATGTTGATGTTGAGCATCTTTTCATGTGCTTATTAGCCATTTGTATGTCTTCTTTGGAGAAATGTCAATTCAAGTCCTTTGCCTATTTTTGAATTGGGTTGTTTGAGTTTTAGTTCTCTTTATATTCTGGATATTAATCCTTTATTAGGCATATGATTTGCAAGTATTTTCTCACATTCTGTAGGTTGTCTCTTGCTGTAAAGATTTTTAAAATTTTTATGAAGCCCAGTTTGTCTATTTTTTGTTGTTGTTGTCGCCTTTACCTTTGGTGTTATGTCCAAGAAATCATTGCCAAATCCAGCATCATGAAGCTTTTATCCTATATTTTCTTCTGAGAGTTTTGTTTTAGGTCTTTAGGTCCTTGATCCATTTTGAGTTAATTTTTGTATATGATGTTAGGTAAGAGTCCAACTTCATTCTTTTGCATGTGGATATCCCATTTTCCCAGCATCATTTGTTGAAAAGACTGCTTACTGAATGGTCTTGGCACCCTTGTCGAAAATCATGTGACTATATATGCAAGAGTTTATTTCTGCGCTATTATATTCTGTTGGTCTATGTGTCTGCCTTTATAGCAGTACCACACTGTGTTGATTATGGTATCTTTGTATAAGTTTTAAAATCAGGAAGTGTGAGTTCTCCAGTTTTTTGTTTTTTAAGATTGTTTTGGCTGTTTGGGATCTCTTGAGATTTCATGTGAATTTCAGGATGAGGTTTCCATTTCTACAAAAAAAAGTCATCAGGATTTTGATAGGGATTGCACTCAATCTGTAGATTGCTTTGGGTAATATTGACATTTTCACAATATTAGGTCTTAACAATCCATGTGCGTGGGGTATATTTCCATTTATTTATGTCTTCCTTAACTTTTTTCAGCAATGTTTCATAGTTTTTATTGTACAAGTCTTTCACTTCCTTGATTGAGTCCTAAGCAAAATTTTTTTGATGCTATGGTAAATGGAGTTGTTTTACAATTTCTTCTTCACATTGTTCATTGTGTATAGAAATGCAGCTGTTTCTTGTGTGTTGATTTTGTTATCTTGCTGTTTTCTTGAATTTATTAGTTCTAATATATATAATTTAATTATATAATTATTTAATTATATAATAATATAGTTTTATATAAAGGAGTACATCATCTGCAGACAGATAATTTTACTTCTTCCTTTCCAATTTAGATGTTTTCTGTCTTTCTTTTTTTTTTTCTTGCCTAATTACTCTGGAATTTCCAGTACTGTGTTGAAGTGGTGAAAGCAGGCAGCCTTGCCTTGTTTCTGATTTTAGAGGAAAAGCTTTCAGTTTTTTGCCATTGAGTATGATGTTTGCTGTGGGTTTTTTATATTTGGCTTTTATTATGTGGAGGTAGTTTCCTTTATCCCTATTATTTTTAGTGTTTTTATCATGAGAGGGTATTTAATTTTGTCAGATGCTTTTTCTGCATCAGTTGGGATCATCATGTGGGATTTTTTCCTTCATTTTGCTGATGTGGCATATTGCATTGTTTGATGTTCAGATGTTGAACTATACGTGCATTCCAGAAATAACTTCTACTTGGTTGTGGCATATGATCCCTTTAGTGTACTGTTGAGTTTGGTTTGCTCATATTTTGTTGAGGATTTTTGTATCAATATTCATTGAGGATATTGGCCTTTTCTTTGGTGATTTTCTTTTCTTGTCGTGTCTTTGGCTTTGGTATCAGGGTTATGCTCACCTCATAGAATGTGTTAGATAGTATTCCCTCTTTACTTATTGGGAAAAGTTTAAGAGGATTGTTATTATTCTTTAAATATTTGTAAAACTCATCAGTGAAGCCATCAGGTCCAGGGCTCTTCTTTGTTGGAAAATTTTTGATTCCTGATTCAATCTCCTTACTATAGGTCTGTTCAGCTTGTCTGTTTCTTCATGATTTAGTCTTGGTAGTTTTAGTGTTTCTAGGAATTTGTCCATTTCTTGTAGGT
Organism: Taxidea taxus jeffersonii; assembly: GCA_003697995.1. NCBI lineage: Eukaryota > Metazoa > Chordata > Mammalia > Carnivora > Mustelidae > Taxidea > Taxidea taxus. The sequence goes on along the minus strand of RCUC01138965.1, from coordinate 193 downwards.
CTTCCAATTTTTTGATGTATAGTACTCTCATAATTTTCTTTTGTTTCTGTAGAATTGGTCATAATGCCCCCCACTTTCATGTCTGATTTTGGCAATTTGAGTCTTATCTCTTTTTTTTCTTAGTCCATCCAGCTTGTGGTTGTCAGTTTTTTGACCTTTTTGAAGAACCAGCTTTTGGTTTCATTGATTTTTT
>ML103777.1:0-91645 GCA_003697995.1 Taxidea taxus jeffersonii | reverse complement strand
AAAGAGAGTACTATTTTTTTTTTTTTTTATTACAAGAGAATACTATTTTAAGAAGATATGTGAATGGGGTGGAGGATGGTTTGGAAGGAGAGGCCAGCTGTGAGGCTGCTGCAGGAAGGCAGGCTCGAAGAGCCAATAAAGGGGACTGGACTACAAATGAACTTCTCAACAGTCAGGCTCAGAGGCTAGTTTATGTTCTCTCTCCTAACACTCTCTATAGAAGCAAAGTCATTTCTGTTTCCTCTGGCAGAATTTCTTCTTCAGACATTTTTCATACTGGGAACTAGTAGATCTCAATCCCTATGGATTATTTAAACATTTATGCTTCTTGGGCAAAAAAAAACCCAAAGTAAGAACTCATAAATTCTAAAGCTTTCTTTGAGCATCTTACTACTCCCCAAAGGTGTTACATGTTTTTTTTAATTATCAACTTTAATCATTTTTTTTCATTCTCAATGAATAACTGTACTCTTAATGCTGTTTTTCTACAATTTCCTGCCAACTTCATTTGTTAAATCCAAGCCTTATTTTATTTCTTCGGTGTTTTTCTTACAGTTCTCAATCCTCCCTGCTGGTTTTCTACAGCTACCATAAACTAGGATAATGATCTTTTTCTTCTTCTTCTTCTTCTCTCCACATTTTTAATGAAGAAGATTAAGTCAGAACACATAAATAACTGGTTATATACTAGTGACCAGACATTTCAGGAAGCTCCTTTAGGCAACTATCAGGTTAAATGCAATGTTCATATAAATCTAAATAAACCCAAGTTATTGTTGAGAGGAATCTACACAATGTCAAGAGAAAAAGTCCTGCTTCGGTTTGCATTTATATTCCTTTTGGAAAGATTCAGAGAAGGGGCCAGATGTTGAAAAGCAGTAAATAGGGCTCCATGCCCAATTTTATTGATGCCTATCGGGTCTTTGTTGAATGCCTGGACCAGCTTACTGTCTGAATTCTGACAGTTTGTACCCCTCTCAAGTTGCCAGTGTGGGGAATCACGATGCTCACAGTCAAGCAGATCGAGTCAGCTGATATGATTCCATTTTCTGACCTTCACCAAGAATACAACAGGGATCAATTATTTTCGTTGCCTGGTAAAGTCCAGAGGAAAGCTGGACTGCAAATGTAGTGGAAAAAATAGGATGACTACATGTAAAGTATACGCATAGAGGCGGTGTGCCAGAAAGAAGAGAGGAAAGGTAGGTGGGAGGATGAGGGACAACAAAGAAAATCTTGGGATTCTGCTGCAGGCCAGCAATGCCAGGTAAGATGCTTGGCGATAGATGCCCGGTTCTACTTTGCTTCTGACAAGTCTCCAAATATAAATCCTAAGAACAATGGGGATCAGAGCTTCTTCATTACTCACATTGAACATTAGCAAGAGTAATTTTGGGTAAAAGAAAATGGCATCTTTCCAGGTCCCCTTTTCTGGAATAATAAACCAGCAGCCCATGAGTCATTGCTGATTTTTTGTTTGTTTTTGTTTTGTTTTTTTGTTTTTTTGTTTTTGTCATTTCAGGGAAGGGCTTACAGACTATAGTATCTCATGGTGCTGCATTTTGATGGGGGAATATATGCAAAGCTCAGTCTTGTAGGTGATGTCACCTTGCCTGAACATGCTTGGCTGGTCTAAGCCAATGTTTAAAATGTGAATGCTTTACCTACTTGTGGTGAGACTTCCTTAGAATACATGTGAATAGCTCCATTTGTATATCAAATTACACATTGGTTTACTGAAAAAAAAAAATCATGGGCTCAAAGTGAATTTACTGTTTTATAATTCCTATTTGTAATCATAGCTACTAGCTACTGTCTTTCTACCATATGCCAACCAACGTGCTGAACTTCCTTCACAAGAGAAGAAAACTGAGATATTCAGAAGTCCCGTAACTTGCCCAAGTTCAAATTTAAATAGAGGTTCAAAACAATGTCCAGCTTCTTTGGGAAGTCTTCTCCAGCGGGATGAAGAAGCCGGGCCTCACACTTGATCAAGAACACGATGACCTCTCCAGAAAACATGGTGACTGTTATCCAATCAGCGGGGTGGGAGGGTGTTCCCTCTCCCACCCTAGATCAAAAGGGTGAAGCACGGAACTGTCTGTAGGCTCCTGGGTTTGGCTGCTCTCTGGGGTATCATTGGTATATGGTTTCCATTAATAATCAAATCTCTTGCTCAAGGCATTTTCTAATTGTGTCCCTACCTTGCTACAAAACAAAAGCCAAAACAAATATCTTCTAATATATCTCTAAGTACCCCTAGCACCTTCCTAGAGAATAAAGTTCCGATTATTTTCCCAGGCTTTTCTTCCTCCAATCTACTTCTGACATCCTGTCTTTGGAGCAGCCACTGGATTGCTAACAATCTCTCTGCTCTTATCTTGATTTTCTCCTTTGCATGGTTGCTTCCTCATTAGTCTCTCTATGTCTTTTCCTTTTTTTTTTTGAGATTTTATTTATTCAGAGAGCATGCACATGAGAGTTTGCATGAGAGCAGGGAGGAGCAGAGGGAAAGGGAGGAGCAGGCCCTGGGATCATGGCCTGAGCCAAAGGCAGGCTCTTAATTCACTGAACCACCCAGGCGCCCCTCTATCTATTTTTCTATCTGCATGTCCCTTGCTAAGCAGCTCAAATGCACTTAATCTACACTGACGTCCTTCCCTGTGCTCTCACAGAATTCTATCTGAACCTCTTAGCCTTCATATATCTTTTTTTTTTTTTTTTAAGATTTTACTTATTTACATGAGAGAACAAGTGAGAGAGAGAGTACAGGCAGGGTGAGGAGAGGCAGAGGGAGAAGCAGGCTCTCTGCTAAGCAGGGAACCCAATGTGGGACTGTGTCCTGGAAACCTGGGATCATGACCTGAGCTGAAGGCAGACACTTAATGGACTGAGATACCCAGGCACCCCTAGCCTTCACATATCTTAAAGCACTTTGAATGCTAAGATGACTTCACTTTTATAGGGACAAAGGTTGTGCTATGCTTGTTTTTCTACTACTTACTATCTAACTTAGTGCTTAAAAACCATTAATACAATGAACTCACTTGTTAAGCTCCCATCCTACAGAATCAGATTTAGTTCTACACAGCTTATGGTCACCCAATAAATATTCGTCAGTTTCAACCTCAACAACCCTATTATTAATGCTTTTATATATTTTCCACCCTCCCATCTGTCCTCTATGAGAAAAAAAACAAAACAGAACGCAAGACAACAAACTATCATAACTCTGAAGTCCCTTAAGTACATTTTGAAATTGAATGATTTAAAAAAAAAAATCAAATTCTGAAAAATTATATTAGTTATATGGAGGCCTAAGTGCCTTTCAATTCACTTTTTACAAAAGTAATTTAGACTTTCTAATGTCTTCATTAAGTCTCTCTCTCTTTCTTAATTTATAAGTTGGGGCATTATTTTTAAAAATATATTTTATTTATTTGTCAGAGAAAGAGAGCACAACCAGGGGGAGTGGCAGGCAGAGGGAAAGGGAGAAGCAGGATCCCTGTTGAGCAAAGAGTCTGATGCAGAACTCGATCCCAGGACCCGGGTACCATGACCTGAGCTTAAGGCAAACGCTTAACCGACTAGGCCACCCAGGTGTCCCAGTTGGGACTTTTTTTATTGCTCTTTTATCTTGGCATCTATTATCCTTTTAGACTCACAAAGCCCATCTCATCATTTGGTTCTGGGAATAAATATCTAGTATCTTATGGCTTCTCAAAACAGTGGGTGGGTTTCCACATAAGCCTCTTCTTAAATCAGATGTTCCCATCCTGATATTCATCCCCTTTGCCAAATGATTCTCATTTGGCACTCTTTCTCCTGAGAAAACTGGGTGGGAGGTAGAAGCGAGACTCTTCGGGGGATTGAAAAAGGACCGATTTCCCAGCTAAGCTCTGGGTACACAGGGAGGGCCTTTTGGCAGAAGCACAATGTGAGCCACACTCTTCTCTTTGTGAGCCTTGCACACTAGTCAGTGAACTATGGGAGATCCCCCTACTGAGGCTTTCCTCTTTCCCCCTCCCGCGAATACATCTGAATTAGGATGCTCATAAATTCTTTAGGAAGCTAGTTTCGCCTGTCACCAGGGAATTTACCTTTTCCTCCAGGGATTGGATATGCTGCACCAAATTTAATAAATTTCATTCTTTGTCATAGCTATCCATTGTGTAGTTTCAATTGGCACCCAACACAGAGTAAGGCTTTCTATTTGCCTTAGAGCAGATTCTTTCAAAATGAACCCTTCTCAATGGCCGCACTTTTATCTAATCCCTCTGGACCTTGGCAGGACAGGCTGTGCTCTGATCCAGAGCAGTTCTGGAGGTACTGTGGGAGTTCGTGTCTGGGAGCACCTGAAACACAGTGGGCTGAGGTGCACAGGCGCAGATGGGCAGCAGGCCCTCTGCAGTGGTGTGGACCCTCCCCACACACCGGGGCCGGGCCTCTACGGTTGGCAAAAAGAGAAGCAGCTGCTTTACCCTGGGGTGCAGCTCTTCTCGGGTATGTTTCCAGAAGCAGCAAAAACAGTCCTACTGGCCGCCAAATTGTATAAGGCTCTCCCACACTACCAAAGGGGTCCTTCTTCTAGCTTCCCATTTATTCTATTGTCTGTTTCCTGAAAAGTGAGTACAAATGCTAATGTTCCATGAATCAGTATCTGTGTCTGAAAATAGGCTCCAATTCCCTAATAAATATGTGTAAGAGTCTGGCTGTATATCCCTGTTGGACCCACTGTGTGGGCAGAGCCTGCTGTTTTTGCCTCTGTTTCAGAGCACACTGGAGCAGCAGAAAAGCAGCCATATAGAAGGCCTGAATCAGAAAACACGCTCCAGTGGAAATGTATGCTCGAAATTACCAAACAAAGTTGTTCCTTGGTCTGTGGCTTAATTAAATGCTGCGAGGCTGACTGAAGTGCTTAGTTCTCCAGGTAGCATTATCCTTTTGACTAAGCTTTCCTACTAATTAATTGGCCTGCTGCTGTATTTTCAGGAGGGGATTCTGAAAGACCGGTTACTAGGACATTTTAGTTTGATAGAAAGGAGATCCCACTGAGATTCTGTTTCCTGTTACAGAAAACTTGATTTTTTTTTTCTTTTCTCTTTTTCCCATTATGTTTCTTATACATTTTGTCTTTCTGAAGTTACACAAATACACAATTTTCTTTTGCCATCAAAGCCTACCTGGGGTATTGGCCATTCGGAGACACTGGATACCTTTGTCTTTGAGAACTACATCAGATACTTAGTATATGCCAGTCATTACACTTGGTTCTTGAGATTAGAGACACTGGTTAAAACCTGTTCTCTTCCCCCAAGAACATGAAACAAAGCCTAGGTTGGCACTTCATGGGTACCAGGCACTCTTCTACGTGCTTTACACATATTAATTCTTTTTTTTTTTAAGATGTTATTTATTTGACAGAGAGAGAGTGAGAGCAAGCACAAGCAGGAGAATGGCAGGCAAAGCGAGAAGCAGGCTCCCCACTGAGCAAGGAGGCTGACACAGAACTCGATCCCAGGACCCCAGGATCACGACCCAAGTGGAAGGCAGATGCTTAACCAACGGAGCAACCCAAGTGCCCCTACTCATTTGATCTTCACAACATTCACATAAGGTAGGTGTTATTCTTCTCAATATATATAAAAGGTAACTGGGACACAGAGAGGTTGAAACACTTGCCCAAGGTCACATAGCTAAGCAGTGATAGAGATGGGCAAGAAAGCTGGCAGGCTGAGGCCCAAGTCCTTGGTTTTCATCATGATACCACCTCAGAGGAAGACACAGACCAGAGATAAACACAGAACACCATAACACCGCCACTGGTTGCATGGCAGGGGTGGAGCTACAAATGGGAGGTGGGGCAATGCTGACCTGGTGAGTTCAGGGAAAGAAAGCATTGAGATCTGTTAAGGTGAAATATTCAGTGGCTTTGTCCAGTGAGATCCACAGGCCATCTCACCTTGTTCTTTTGTTGTAACCAAGAATATTCTTCTGCTTCAGCAGAATAGAGAGCCAAAGTGAAAACCAGGAACATGTATTTTTAAAAGTCGCACTATTTTGCCCTTCCTTCTGGCTCTGGCTGTCAGCTCTCCTCTGCAGAATGCACCTCCTGACGATTACTGGGGAGCCTGTCCAGGAACCAGGAGCACAGATGCCCCACAACTGTGGGAAGCCGGTAACTATAGCAGCTGACAGCAGTAAGAGGCTTTTCTCTAATATAGTTTTTTCCTCCTTGGAGGTTTTGTTGGAGAGACAAGATACAAAGAGGCAGTAGTGGCTGCCTAGTATAAAAAGACAAAAGGGAAAGCTGGTTTCAGTTTAATGCACATGAACAGGGCCTTCCCATCCTCCTATTAGCCCCCTCCTTAGTTTCTATGCAGAGGAAATGTTGGAGGAGAGGTCTTCAAGAGGACATGACCACCAGCTGACCTGTGAGCTGGACCCTGACAATCAGGGGCTTCTCATTCCCTCCCCTGTCCTTGGACCCTCTGATCCACTTCTCTACCCAACCCTCAGAGGCTGCCCCAAGGATACAGCCTTGAGATAGAAATGTGGTATTGAGCTATCTGGACAGTATTCTGACTGAGCCTGGTGAAGGTCTCTGTATAAACATTTAAAATGTGGCAGGCAGATGCAGAGATCTACTTGGCTTGCAGCTGCCCAAGACAAGCCTCATAAGTCAGCTCCCTTGCTCATTAAACTTGCCACCTAACAATCTGGATTAGTTTGCTTCTTTCCTCATTCTCTCCTTTGCCCTCTGTGCCCAGGGCCAGTATGGAAACCAACCATTGTCTAGTCAGCCAGGGGAGGGAAGAAATGGATCTTAGGAAAGAGGCATCTGAGAGGGAAACCCCACACTGGCCATGGCCCTCTATGAGGGGGAGGGAGGCATATGTCAGATGCTTGTGGATGGCCATATAAATATGGGGACGCCCTGAAAATTAAGGCTGGTCTCATGCGCTTGTTTGAGGAACTGTGCATCAAGCACTGCGGCAAAGAGAGAAATGCATGGCGTCTGTGGACAGCTCAAGCGGACACAGAGGCTCAACTACAGGCTGAAGCGCACGTTAGAAAGTGAGAAGTGCTAAGACTAAAGAAGGGCGTGTAGATGTCCACTACTCTGCTGGCTTTGGGGCTAGCAGACAAGGTGGGAGAGCAGGACAACTGAAGACCTTAGTGTGTCATTTGGCAAACCTAGGAAAGAACAGATGATTGTCTTGGACTATGGCCCAAATAGTTGTGACAATGTGACTGGGATGAAAAGAGGTGAAATGCCTGAAAAACAATGATAAAAATGAAGAGAAAGGCATTGTGGTGATTTGATGAGGAAATGGACAGGAAATGGACAGAGTGCCCATGACCCATTTTCCTTTGTATAAGGAATATAAAACTTGAAATAGCAATCACCCTAGACTTCTTTTTCTTTTTTAAAGATCTTATTTATTTGACAGAGAGAGAGCAAGTGCGCGAGTGAGTGAGGGAGAGCACAAATGGGGAGCAGCAGGCAGAAGGAGAGGTAGAAGCAAGCTCCACACTGAGCAGGGTGCCCCATGCGGGGCTCACTCCCAGAACCCTAGGATCTTGACCTGAGCCACACAGGCACCCCACCCCCCCAACTTCTGATAAGAGAGAAATACACCCTGAAACCCTAAGAGAAACCTTGCATTCTTTCTCCATCCCTTGAAGTTATAAATCTTATCTTGTCTTGAAAATGTTAGCACTCTAGGAGATAACCAAAACACTGCCCACAGGGACTGAAGTAAACAAAAGGAGGAGGAAAGAGGTTTTTTAAATACAGACTGCTGGAGAAACTCCCTTGCTCCCAAATCTAGTCCCTAGTCTCCATAAGGTTACTCATTAAGGGCTACAGTTTGGGAATGAAAGCTATGGGTCTGTTTGTATATGTCAGTGTGCTCATGAGTGTAATGTTCTGCCACTGCCGGAGGGTATTGTGAAAATTGATTCATAAAGAGGCCCCCCACAGCCCCCCATCCCGCCCACCACAAAACTGCTAGAAATATGGATGAAAGAAAATGACTTCTACAAAGAGTGGGTAAGGAAAACAGAATGTTTTCTTTGGTGAGGGGGATAAGGAAAGACATGAGGGACATGTTTTGTTTTAAAGAGAAAAAAAAAGTAATTTTGTTCTAAAATGATTGTTCTTGGATTTAAAAAAAAAGACAGAAGAAAAGCTAAATGGATATAGAAAATTGCAGGTTTGTGAAAAAGAAATAATGAGAAAGTCATTTGTACGTAGCCAAGCTAAGATTAAAATGGATTTAAGTTAAAAAGAAAAAAAGAAGAATTTTAATATCAAAGGTACAGTGGTACAAAATTAGCATTTGGTTTTCTTTCCGTTAAAAGGACAAAGTTTTCTTAGATTATTGGTCTGCTCTTAAAAAACAACGAACAAAATTTCTTTACCTTTAATGTAATCTGCCTAGAAAATAACAATTCTGTTTTATCTTTATCAAGTCTTTGATTACTTACAAAAACTGAGTCTTCTCTAATAAAAGCATTAGTTTTTTTTACATCTGTGCAACTTTGTGATGCTCAACCTTTTTTAGAGGCTATTGATAGGAAGTTCCTAAAAATCTGATCTGTCCTGATATAACACTGTAATTTTAAACAGAGATCACCAAACTCCCTTTTCAACTGCACTGTGATGACCTTTTATCAGACAGTTACTGTTTTACTCTGATGCTTTTGCAAAACTGTTCCTAGAGAAAGGCTTCATCTTCAAAGAGATTCCTGGAAACTACTGATGAATACAGGCGTTTGCTAACTAAAATCACTGAACTGAGTAAGAATGAATTCCACGAGATGACAACAAGAGCTGTCCCTGTTCCCCCCACCCCTCAGTGAAAACAGGCTCATCACATTGATGATTTAAGGTTAACAGGTGAAGACTTGCCTGTACTGCAGGACACTTTGCAGGCTTCGCTGGAATATCTTCGAGGGAAAATACAGACAGTGAACCCACGGAACACTGAAGGTTCAGGCACCACCATAAAGTTCAGGCAGTCATTAGGTCAGGTAAGGCATGTGTTATCCCGATGCAGTGACTGATAAGATATAAGCCTAACAAACCCTTAAGAACATGAAAGAGAAACAGCCTTTGCTGGTATTTGGGGGTTTGGGAGGACTTTGAGTCCCCACCTGGCACAGTGCCTCCATCCCCTTCTCTGCCTGGTAAGGAAAAGGCACACGTGTGTCAGGGTATCAGAGTGGCAAGCCACCTTTTAGAAGGCAAAAGTATTGGTGATGCATATTAAAGCTCTGGGCCTCTCTCAAGCAGGACTACCGCTTATAAAGGGAGTTGTGTCTGTGACTCCTGAAAATACGGGTTCAGTGCTCTGATAAAAACAAGAGAAGGAGAGAGTTACCACTAGGATTTGGGTCCCAGATCTGGAAGGGGGCAGAAACCTCAGAGCCCTCCTAGAGAAACCTATATCCCCTCGTAGAGCAACAGTTCCTAGCCCTGTACACAGTCTGGAAGGAGCAAACTGCTGGGGCTAGTGGGCTGAGCTCAGAGCAGCGGGGCTGGTGATGAGTCAGAGCCCTAGCCCTTGTTAATCCTCTGCAGTAACAGCTGGGCTGTTCTACAGGGGTTAATTTATGGCATGGACATTACAAAGTCAAGGGATGGATGATCATGAGTGGGTCCTGGTGGGGTCAGGATCTATAGGGGATATTCCGGCTTGCTGGCAAGAGCCTGAGGCAGTCCTCCTGGTTTTCCACATCCCTCCTCAGGGGGCGCTGACACCCCCTTGGCAATCTGGAAGTGGATGCATGATCCTGGGTACAAGCCCTAGCCACTGGCCAGCCCTTCAGGAGATGCAGTCATGGCTCATTTTATTGCACTTCACAGACACTGCTTTTTTTCTTTTTTACAAATTGAGAGTTCAGGACTTCTGTGGAGGAAATAATTGCAGATGTGGTGGAAACAGCAAGAGAACTAGAACTAGAAGTGGAGCCTGAAGATGGGATGGAATTGCTGCAATCTCTTGATCAAACTTGAACAGAGGAGCACTTGCTTCTTATGCATGAGCGAAGAGAGTGGTTTCTGGAGATGCAGTCTACTCCTGGTGAAGATGCTGGGAAGATCGTTGAAATGACAAGGGATTTAGAATATTACATAAACTTCCTTGAAAAAGCAGCAACAGGGTTTGAGAGGACGACTCCAATTTTGAAAGAAGTTCTGTTATAGATGAAATGCCATCAAGCAGCATCGCACACTACAGAGAAATCCTTCATGAAAGATGGGTCAGTTGATGCAGAAAACTTCATCATTGTCTTATCTTAAGAAATTGCCACAGTCACCCCAGCCTTCAGCAGCCACCACCCCGATCCATCTGCAGCCATCAATACTGACAAAAAACTTCTACCAGCAAAAAGTTTCCAACCCACTGAAAGCTCAGAAGATGGTTAGCATTTTTTTTTAGCAATAAGGTAATTTTTGATTAAGGTATACACATTGTTTTTTTAGATATAATGCTATTGCACATTTAATAGACTACAGAAGAGTGTAAATGTAATTTCTGTATGCATTGGGAAGCCAAAAACTCTGATCTGACTAGCTTTATTGCAATATTTCCTTTACTGCAGTGGCCTGGAGCCAGACCCGCAGTATCTCTGAGGTGTGCCTATAGAGTAGATCAGGTGTATGTGAACAGCAGCCATTGTTGCACCTGGATGAGATGGCATATTGCCAAAGATGTCAGATTGTCCTTGAAATCTAGTGATGTGGTTAATGCAGTGCCAGCATGTCCTGTGTGTTCTCAACAATGCCCAAGGCAACTGCCAAAGGAGTCTAGGGCCATTCACCAGAGTTTTCAACTGGTGAAGGATTGGTAAATGGATTATTTTGGCTCCTTCCCTCTGAGGGTTCTAAATACACCTGGTTTGTGTCAACACTGTCTAGCCCAACCCAGGATTTCTGGTCACCACACTAATCAGGTCATGACCATCAGGAAATTAAAGAAGCTGAGTACCATGTAAAAATACCCTCATCAACTAGACAACAGATCAAAGGTCATGTTTCAAAAGTCATGGTATACAAGACTGGGCAAAAAAAAAAAAAAAAAAAAAAAAAGTCCCACAGGACATTAAATGGAGGTTTCAGTCTCCCCTGTAACCCACGAACAGGGTTGGTAAAAAAAGGAAACCAGAATATTAAAACAGATTAAATTACTAATAAGTAAAATGACCTTGGCTGGGTGGATTAAAGTACTGGTCCAAGATTTCATACATTTATTTGGATGATCAACCAGCCAGTCCTGTTGTTGTGCAAGCTACACGGGGGACCACGGCCAAGGCACCCAGTGCCATAAAGGTATGGAAGTCAAGGGAAACACTGCCTTGACCCTCATCAGGGATCACCGTGTGTGCTGTTGAGAGCAGCAAGCCGCATCACGCCCGTGAAAGGCATGACCTACTAGAATTTGCAATGAGATGTCCCAGCAAGATGGAGGAGCACTTTGTACCCTTGGGCAAAGGGCATCTACTCAGTCACAACTAGGATCCTATTGTCCTACTGCAAGCCGCACATACTAAAACTCTACCTGGCATGGAACACACCCCACTGAAAAAAGAGAAAGGTAGGTATTCTGGTCTGCTATGTCTTGCGAGGAGTCCATCTCCTTACTCCCGACAGTGCTGTCTCGCCTGGTCAACACGTACAATATGCCATCCCAGCCAAATTCCCTCTCCTCGAGGCTGGGGGCGGGGGGCATTCTGTATTCCACTGGTACAATCCTTAGGGAGATCATTACATCACTATCTTTGTTCCCTCCACGGCCTGGAGGATGTTATAACACACACATAAGCCCTACTAAATCCACCAAATAAGTTTAACTATTAGCCAGCAAAGTCTGCCTTTACTGAACACTGAAGTATCTCTAATGAGCAAAGCTGCCTTCCAAAATAAATGGTCTCAGATATTATCACCATCTCTCAAGGAGTCACTTCTGTCATTATCCAAACAGAATGCTATATGTTCATATCTCACGAATCTATTACTGTGCCATCTTTATTAAATCACACGAGGACCCAAGTAAATGCCCCAAGTGATCTAACTAAGCTTAGGAATCTTAATAACTCAGTGAGTGGTTTGGATCATCGACCTCTTAGTGAAAAAAAAAAATTATTACTGATTTGGGAAATCATTGCTTTAATCTGTGTTTTCTCTTGCGTGCACCTGTACTGTTGCTGTGGCCTCTGCCTTCTGTGCAGCCAGAGAGCCACCAAAGGAGGCACCACTATGCTAGTGGAATCCTTTGCTGACCACTCAGTGTATACTTCAAAAAAGGGGATGTAAAAGATTATAATAGCAGGTTATGAGAAATAAAATGTTGGGGACAAGAGGACATGACCGCCCATTGACCAGTGAGCTGGACTCCAGCAATCAGAAGCTCTTCTCTCCTGCCCCTGTCCCTGGAATGTGGGTTGTTTGCCTTCCCTACTCCCAGAAGATGTCCCTAGGCTACAGCCTTGAAATAGAAATATGGCATCAAATTCGCAACATGGATGGAACTAGAGGGTATTATGCTTAGTGAAAGAAGTCAATCAGAGAAAGACACTTATCATATGATCTCCCTGATATGAGGAAACTGAGAGGCAACATCGGGGGCTTTAGGGGGTAGGAAAGGAATAAATGAAACAAGATGGGATCGGGAGGGAGACAAACCATAAGAGACTCTTAATCTCACAAAACAAACTGAGGGCTGCTGGGCAGAGGAGGGTAGGGAGAAGGTGGTGGGGTTATGGACATTGGGGAGGGTATGTGCTATGGTGAGTGCTGTGAAGTGTAAACCTGGCAATTCACAGACCTGTACCCCTGGGGCTAATAATACATTATATGTTAGTAAAACATTTTTAAAAAATAAAAAAAAAGAAATGTGGCATCAAGACCATCTGGAAGGTATACATGATTGAACCTGGTTAAGATTGCTCTATAAAACTTTTAAGATTCTGGCAGGTGGGTGCAGAGATCTACTTGTCTTGTGGCCACTAAACAAACCTTGTAAGTAACTTCCCTTGCTTATTAAACCTGCCATGTGAGGGGACCTGGCTGGCTCAGTCAGTTAAGCATCCACCTATGGCTCAGGTTATGATCTCAGGGTTCTGGGATCGAGGCCCTAATCAGGATCCCTGCTCAGCAGGGATCTGCTTCTCTCTCATCCTCTGTGCTCTCTCTCTCTCTAAAGTAAATAAATAAAATCATTAAAGAAGAAAAAACTCCTGCCATGTGCCATTATGGAGTGGTGTGTCTCTTTCTTGGTCTCTCCCTGCCCTTTGTTTATGGGGCAGTTTGTGAACTAATGGGAAAAACTTAACATCTCTTCTTAAGAAGGCTGGGTTCTATAAACAGACATCAAGATTTTACTCTTTGGCCAAAAGAGTTTCACATTTTAATTGAATTGTTTATGGTATTATTAACCTTGAAATTGGTAATGTCAGGATGAAGCATATTTCTCAAAAATTTCAAGATTAGTCTTTCTGGGATATGCAAAAATGTATATAGAATTAATACATGATAGATTAGAATCAGAGTCAATTTTTAAATGTAGGTGAGAAAACATTTAAGAAACAGCTAGAAAAATAAATACATTATATATATATACATATACTATAAACACACACACATATATATACACACACACACACACAGCTAGAAAAATAAATACATCCTATAAATATAGGATGTATTTATACATATATATACATACATATATGTGTGTGTGTGTGTGTGTGCATGTATAATTTTTTTTGAACTGTCAAGTGAGATATCAAGGAAAGCAGAAAGGGAACTAATAAGTGAATTCTTAGAACAGAATTATTGTTATAGGGCTGTGAAATCAGGACATTAAAAACCTTCTTTTTCTTTTCTAAGAATTCCTTAGTCCTGAATGTGATTTAAATGTGATATTATTGATAGTTTAAATATTGTGAGCAGTTTTCTCTATGCCAGGGCCTGCTATGTAGTTTATATATATTTCATATTATCTTTAATCCTCAAATAACCCTCTAAGACAGACAGTATTATTACTCTCATTTTATAGATGAGGAAACTGAGGTCAAATCAGAGGAGAAAAGCAAGAGACATAAGAGGTTGAACTGGGAGCCTAATATTTTCAGCAGGACACTGATTTGTTTCTGCAGCACACAATAAATAAGAGTTTACTAATTTTTTGTAAACCTGGTTGCCATATCTTAAGTGCTACACATCCTGGAGGTTTAATAGAGAATTTGTTGACTTTAATTAATTAGTTGTCACGCTATTTAGCAAAAAACAAATTGGGCAAAGTGAAGAGAGATACAAGGTATCACACAATGGGAGGAGAATATATTCATAAGATAATAGGGGAATTCTAATATCTCAATTGTTATACCAAATTAATTCATCACTAATATACTACTGCTGTGCATCATCAAGAATTTATCAGAATTCACTAAATTAAAACCTGTGAGGACTAACCTCTTTTTTAAATGCCTTGATGAAATGGGGGCAAACTTACAGCAAAGTGTTTCTTGCTTTCTCATAAAAGCAACTGACCATAATGCATAAATATTTTTACTGTATTAATAGATTAAAACCCTTTTTCCAGGATGCTACACTATATAGAAGAACCAGCCACTTTTTTTTCCCCACTGTGTCTCTATGGCACATCGACATTAGAATTCTGTGAAAGTGGTTATGAATTTTGTATCTCAAGACCCTATTCTTTGAAGAGAGAAATAAATAAAATCTAATCATCTTTTCCCTGAAAGACATGTTCGTAAAGCATCATTAAGAAAAAAAGACACCTTGGTGTCAACTACACTCAAATTTAAAAAATTAGAAAATAGACACTTTGTATGCGAAATGTAGCACAATTCTTGCAAGGACAGACCATTATTCTTAGTATATGATGCAACCGTTAAGGAACAATAACAGAAATAGTTAACATCCATCAAATCCTTGCCACGTGCAATACGGTTCTAAGCACTTCACTTATATTATCTCTATTCCTTACGTCAACAAGATGAGGGGAGCACTCTCATCACCACCTCCATTTTACAGATTCTGAAGCTAAAGCCAGAGTGACAAAATAACTTTCCCAAGGTCTCAGAGCAAGTGGTGTCGCCAGGAAGCCATACTCCCGGTCTTGTGATCTCAACCATCATTTCTTCTATTTCCTGATGCTGGTGATGATGATGATGATAGTGGGGAGCAAGAGGTGCTTTAGTTCTCTAGAGATGATTAGTAGAAGATCACAAATCTAAAATGCTACTGATGATGCTACCTGAATTTGCTACTGTGGCAGCTTATGCGAGGACCGCTGTAAACCCCGTTGAAGCGCTTCACCAAGGCTTACGCTACAAACCCGCAGGTCCTGCTTGAGCTGTGCCAGTCCAGTGACCGCTAGACGCAATCTGGTGTCTTGTCTTTACCAGTGGACCAAATGTGATCCAAATGCTGGATCTTATAAAATGCAAGACAACGGGCTACTCTACTCAGGAAAGACAGTGATGGGTAGAACAGTGTTATAAAAATCCATTTTTAGGTGAATGGGTGGAGCGGGGGTTTGAGATTGTAATAACAATTCTATGTTCCTAAAGCACCCAATAGATAAGTAGTCTCCATGGGTCTGGAAGGTCTTCGAGCTGACCATACGAAGGAAAAGGGAGTGCAAGAAGCTGAATCACACCATCTGCGTCTTGTCAGTTTACTCTTTCTCACAAGACAATTCTTCTCCCCTAGATCCTCCTCTGGTGGCTGATGAAAAGATCTTGGGATGCCCCTTCTAGGCCCCAGAAGAAGAGGGGTTAAAATGAGAAGCCCTACACATAATATTATACATGTTTATTGACAAAACAAATCTTTGACAGGAATTTACTTGGCTATCTTTCTCATACAGGGATTTCCTTTTTCCCTACCTGCCTTGGGGCATTTTTTATTTTAGCTTGATTCTGATTTAGAATGACTTGTGCTTGAGAGATTGTTTATTTGCTTCTTTTTCAAAACTCATTTCCATGTCCTCTGACTGCAGTCTGAATTCGTAAGATTGCTGATTTTAATTCCTCCTCTTCCATTGGCCTCTTTGTTAATATCTCGATATTTAGTGTCATTTGTGACTGTAATTAAAATGGTTCTCACTTTTCTCTTCCTGTTGACATCCAGTCCCTTTCCCTAAGCATAAATGAAGTTACTTCACAGAAATAGGGTAAATATACAAGATGCTATAGAAATCCAGGAGTCCTGTCTGTAACTTATCATTGTTTTCTACAATCTTGTCCATATTTTTTTACCTATGGGGAAGCCCAGTGTCTATGCCAAATTTTACTGAAGTAATTTTATTACTAATATCATTTAATACCATGCAAAGAACCACGATTAATATTTAATTACCGTGGGGATGCCGCAATTAAAGTGAAAAGGAAAAATGGCTAGGACTTGCTTGGATTTGGTGAAATGACACAGGAAAAAAAAAACTTTACAGCGTATGTATTTTAATATATTGTTTTCTTATTTTTTTAAATTTTTTTCAAGATTTTATTTATTTATTTGACAGAAATCACAAGAAATCACAGAGAGAGAGAGGAAGGGAAGCAGGCTCCCCGCTGAGCAGAGAGCCTGATGCTGGGCTCGATCCCAGGACCCTGCGATCATGACCTGAGCCAAAGGCAGAGGCTTTAACCCACTGAGCCACCCAGGTGCCCCTGTTTTCTTATTTTTTTGAAGGAGTCTCTTTTCCCCAGAGAGCACTGGCCTTTAAACTCAAGAGAAGTTTTTCCATGAACCTCAAAATACTTAGACATTATCATAAATATTTTCTTATAATCACATGTACTGAGAAACTATCTACAGGTCTACTGAATTTTGTAGAATTATACCTAGTCCTGAGCATTATTTAATTCATAATCATTTTTATCTTAAGGGTCTTCTTTAGCCAAACTATATCAAAAAGCAATGCAGGAATGGATCATTCCATGTATTTTATAGGAAAAGATCTTCTTAATATGTTCAATGGTAGTATCTGGACCATATGTAACATAATCACAGTTATTGCCTATCCTCCTCCTGCCCCCCCCCCAAAAAAGTGAAGTTTTTAAAAAAAAACCTTGCATAGAGGCTAGAGTTGGGATTTCTAGGCCAACAAGTTACTATAATTCCTAAACAGTAATATTTCTTCCACCCTTGCTCCCTTCCTATTTTTCAATTTCTAAAAAACCCAAGTCTAGACTCATGAGCACTTTTTCCTAAAGATTTCAATGGATGAAGAAACTATAAGGTAATGACCACTCAGGCTCTGAAAGCACCTTTGGAGTTTCGCAAAAGAAGTTCACCCTATTCAACATAGTGCTGTGTGGGATTCTGGGAGGAGGCAACATCAGATCGCAACATGCTTGGCCTCCCAAGCCCACACTGTAGAACTGGGGAGCTCCTTCTCGTAAATCCACGATATCCCCAACTGTTCGCTTTAAGTCTTTTTCACCTATCTTTCCCAGTCAAGAAAAACAACTCTTCTCTAAACCAGTGAAGACTAGGTAAGAATTAATCATATAGTCCACCAAATGAAGGATGCTAAATGGGGATAAGATGGGCTGTGGAGCATGAGCAGTGACATTGGTCCATTAGTTTCTTTCCCTGACCGAGGATCTCTGGCGTTTTAGTCCTGCTCTGTGCAGAGCCTCCTTCAGTCAGAAGAAGATGCCAAGAGAGGATATAAGGAGGATTTTAAGCACCCTTCTGCTGCCTGATTGACTTCTTTCAGAGCTCAGCCTCATCTGTCCAACTGGATTTAATTTTCTACTTTGGCTAGAATAAAAAAAAAAAAAAAAGAAAGAAACACAACTACCAACACGAGAGACCATCTCTTTCTCGCACATATTATTTCCCACCCTGCTGCACGCTGCTTCTATAATGAACTCTACAGTTCTTTGTTTCTTGGCATGAACACTACAAGTCAGGTAAAAATGTTTAGCTGTGTGTGACCTGGGAATTGAAGAGGAAAATGCACAAAATTGGTTTGGCTTAGAACCTAAGAGTTTACCCAGAGGTGAAAGGTTTGTGTACCAGCATAGAAAACACTGATTTTTGTTTTTTCCTTCTCAGACATTTTAAAATGCAGCTTGGAACTACAACTACTTCAGTGTATGGGTAATCTTTTCTTTTCATCTCCTCCAACTTGTTTTGCTCAAAATGCCCATTTCAGGTCCTTCTAGGTTAAAAGGAGATTTGTTCACCCAGGATGTCTCTATTCACATTTTCCCCCACCTCTTGAAGCTATCTGCCACCAACACACCCCAGCACCGATTTCAATATACACAGCTTAATTTCCAGAGCTATCTTTTCTATTTCAATTCAATGCATCAGCTATATTTTAGGGAGCTGGTGACTGATGAGAATTTATCCTCACTATCACCTTGTTTTCCATAATCGTAGTTCATCAGATAAAGGGAAAAGTCCAGGAAACTACAGGCCCTCTCCCCTCCATCACCAGCAGACACAGACTGCATCTGAAATCTTTGTGAGCATTCCACAACTACTCAAGGTTGTCTTGGTGTTTTCCTCAGCATTAGTGGTTTTATAGAGTCACGCAAAGAAAGTTGAAAGCTGACACATTATTTTTAAGTGTTTAACATGTAAACATTCCTAAAACAGGGGCGCCTGGGTGGCTCAGTGGGTTAAAGCCTCTGCCTTCGGCTCAGGTCATGATCCCAGGGTCCTGGGATCAAGCCCGGCATCGGGCTCTCTGCTCAGCAGGGAGCCTGCATCCTCCTCTTTCTCTCTCTGCCTGCCTCTCTGCCTACTTGTGATCTCTGTCTGTCAAATAAATAAATAAATAAAATCTTAAAAAAAAAACAAAAAACATTCCTAAAACAGATCAACAAAGGAAATGATCAAAACCAAGGAGAGGACTTTTTTAATTGTTACAGTTCTTAAGCCCCATCCACTATCTTCTACACACCTGTTCTATTTTCAAATTCTTGAGTACTACAGACAGCCAACACAAAGGATTTCCAAGTTTATAATTAAAAAAAAAGGAACTAAGTTTTCCATTTTTCTAGATTACATGCATTTATTTTTTTTAATCATGCTGTAAATAGCCAATAAAATTGCTCTTCTTGGTAGTCTTTTTTTTCAAGAAAACTGAGCATGATGAATGGATTTTCATACATTCCCATATGCAGGCATGAACTTCAAATAGCAGAGCCCAACTAAATCAATACTCAGAGAAGTAAATTTTTACAGAAAAGAGTTATTTTAAAAATGGCAATAAAGTAAATAGTTATCAAGATTCTAGAATAGAGGGGAAACATCCAACATATGGAAAGATTCATAAAAACTATTTATTGTGGGCCCAGATCTTCTTCTCCCTGTGCAAACTGCACCCCCCCCCACCCCCGGTTCCAGATCTTATTAGATGCAGGGAAACAGGTGAGAGTGCTGGTCTGATGTCAAATCTTTTCTCTTCCTCTGGCCCCTAAAGCCACCAATGCCTTTATAGCTACTCTACCTATGGGCTCATCTCTTACCTGCCTATAACAGAGTTTCATTTTACTTCCCTATTTCTCGGCTCTCCTCATTCTACTTCATCCCGCACACTGCAGCCAACTTTATGTAAGTACCATTCTCTTCCAACATCATGCCCATGCCATTTGAGGCCCGCCTCAATCCAGCTCCAGCTCCTCTCCTTTCTATTCAGATATGCTCTGTGTTGTAACTGCACTGCCGCACTGTCCACTCATTCTGTTTTTCTTCTTGGCAAAGATATAAATAGACTTCCTATTTATATGTCAACTCTCTTTCCAATTCCATGTCCTCCATGGAGCTTTCCCTAATTTCTCCTTTCCTTTCCTACATTTGCTGGGCAGAATTATTGCCTGACTTCTCTCTTGAGCTAGACAATAACCACACTGTGTCCTAATTATCTGCTGACCTGCTTGTTGCCTCCAGGGCAGGGACTGAAACCCATTTGTCTCTGTGCCCCTAGCACCTGAAAGAAAGGAAAGCTACAACAGTATATCTCAGAACATATTTCAAATCCAGATGGGAATTTCTATAACTATTTTGAACAAATTTTTTTTTTGGAACCAATTTTCCTATATGTACCCATCAGCCAGGATATATGTGTGTGCATATGCATGTGTGTACATGATTGCCTTTCCTGTTTTAGATCATTTAAATAATTTATTTTCATATGGAGAGGAGAAGTGAGTCAGGGGAAATTGGAGAGAGAGAAGAACCATGAGACTATGGACTCTGAGAAACAAACTGAGGGTTTTGGAGGGGAGGGGAGTGGGGGGTTGGGTGTGCCTGGTGATGGGTATTATGGAGGGTCCATGGTGCATGGAGCACTGGGTGTGGTACATAAACAATAAATTCTGGAACACTGAAAAGAAATAAAAAAATAGTTATAAAAAAGTTCTATTCTTAATTGTTTTCATTCTTAATTTGCTTGGGATTTTCTTGTATGTGAACTACTTTTTACCTTTCAGGTAAGTACAAACCTATGGTATACATAGCAATAAGAACGATGCCTTTGTGATTTTTGTGAATAAGCTAGGAAAGATTCAGATGTTCTTAATACTCCATACTTCCTAAGTTAGGAATGAATTCATATTTAAGAAAGCAAAAATCAAGTAACAAAGCTGAAACAAAAAGCCTTTCTGATTATCAGTCTGAAATCTTAATTATAATATTTTATCCTGTTATTGGAAGGACGGGTGTTTGCATTTGCATGTGCTTTCAAGAGCAAGTGAGAGAGCAAGTGAGAAGAGGGAGGAATAAGGGAGAAGAAGAAGAAAAAAGAGAGGTGTTTATATTTCTGAGCTGAAACAAGCTGTATATGTTTTACATGATATTTTGGCTTTAAAGAGAAAACTAAAATTCAGGATAATATGCTACATAATTAAGGGAAGTTTGATGCTTTCTTGTTGATCTACACAGAACTCAAAATATTACTTATACAAATGAATCAGGATGAGTGCATTTAAAAAAAATTGGTTTTGGACCTCAGGGGTACAAATATTGGATTAATCTTATTCTCTGGTGTGTGATCTATCTATACATGGCTCTCTATTTTCATTCATTGATCCACTCATTCATTGATATATTAATAATGTAACATACCATGACTCAACTACCCAACACAAAAGACAGAACCTTGAAAATACCTTATATATAGACATCTGGTCCTCTCAATCTTCTGGACTCTCTCAACTTACAGTAACCCAATCTAAACACTGTCTTAACTGTCATCCGCTTTCCTTATCAGTTTATTTCATACTTACATGTTCTCACTTTTAATCCCTCCTAAGGGAAAGGATGTCATTCTAGTTTTTACTAAAACAACACTCAAAAATTCATCCATTAATGACACAAGGTGTAGCTTCCCTGATTTAATGTAAATTATATATGTGTATATATATATATGTACACACACATATATATACATACACACACACCCCTTTATGACAAATGACCATTTGAAGAATATTGTCAGTTGATTTAAGGCCAATGAAGAGAAAATTGTCCTACTATCAATTTACTAAATTGTCTGAAAAATGCCTATTTCTTGTACATTTTTCTATGTTAAAATATTATTAGTACATATACTGGTAACAGCAGCATAAAAACAAAACTAAAAGCATATAGAAAATCAACTTAAATTTATTTACATCATTGACTTAACCTGTGTAATGTGGGGAAGGTGCCATTCTTAAATGGTGAGGCAGTGAGGAGAATTTGAGATCCCAATCCCTTTTCTTCCTGTGATTTGCAATATGATTATGACTTATAATTTAAATTGTTACTAAAATTTGATTGACTCAATTAAGTCAACTAATGGACTGAGTTGTATCAAGTCAGTCTCTACATGTTTTAATTTCCTCCTCAGTAATATATATATTACTGAGGAGGAATATATATATATTCTATTCTTTTTTTTTTTTAATTTACTTGATAGACAGAGATCACAAGCAGGCAGAGAAGCAGGCAGAGAGAGAGGAGGAAGCAGGCTCCCTGCTAAGCAGAGAGCCCGATGCGGGGCTCGATCCCAGGACCCTGAGATCATGACCTGAGCAGAGGCAGAGGCTTAACCCACTGAGCCACCCAGGTGCCCCTATATAATCTATTCTTAAAAGAATAATTTGATTGCTCTTAAAGATTCTTTCAAAATAGTATATAACCTTACTTTATTTTCTCAATATCGAAGTCTTACAGATTGACACATTTTATTGTTAAAAATATTTTTCATTTCATTTTTTTTTTTAAAGATTTTATTTATTTAGAGTGGAGGAAGGGGAGGGAAAGAGGGAGTAGTGGGGAGAGAGAGTTAGTTCACAAGCAGGGGGAATGGCAGAGAGAGGAGAAGGGGGCTCCCTAATGAGCACAGAGCCTGAGGAGGGGCTCGATCCCAGGACCCCAATACTATGACCTGAGCTGAAGGCAGATGCCTAATCGACTGGGCCACCCATGCACCCCAGAAAGAGAATCTTAAGCAGACTGTGTGCTGAGCATGGAACTCCATAAGGAGCTCCATCCCATGACCCTGAGATCATGACCTGAGCCAAAATCAAGAGTTGGATGCTTAACCAGCTGAGCAAAGTGCCCCTCATTTCATTTTAATCATGCCCATAAGCCTAATTTTGAAACCAAACTCTCTAAAGATCACTCCAGAGACATTGGCCAAATAAGAACTGGTGTTTACAAAGAACAGAGGAAGTATTCCAGATCCCAAGGCTTATCTCTATAACAGCCTTTCTTCTCGTTGGTGTGTTACCAACAGTATGCTCATTTACAATTAATTCATTTAACTGATGAATGTACTTGACATTATGTACCAAAAGCTCTAATCACGGAAAGCCTAGTGATCTCAAATCCATCTCTGACAAGAATTCACTGCTGGAAGTCTAACATCAAAATGTCAGCCGTAGTGGAAGACTCATGCTCATTAAGGATAACAAATCCATGACAAACTCCAAAAACTGCCAAAGCCAGGCATGGAACTCTAACGAGCCAAGGTATAAAGAGGAGAGACATTACACTGTATACCTCTGTGTTACAAAAAATGTTCCTTAATTAACAAAGTTGCTCTCAAATCTTTAAATTTCAAGAGGAAGTTATAATATAGGCAATCCTTTTGGGTAAACCTAAAGTACCAAGAATATGATATGCTAAAAACTGAAACATTACAGTTATAAATTTTACTTCTTGGATCACTTCTGAGTCCTTACCCCTAAACTCATATGATACTACAAAATGATTATGTCTGTGGGTACATCAGTCAATGATATTGTCTGACTCGTATTTGAAATGTAAATAACTTAGTACTGACTCCTTTAGAAATATAAGGCTAGTGCTCACTAAGAAAATACAAAAATTTGATAGAAACACATTGACGCAATTCAAATTCTGATTAAGAAAACCACTTGAAATATAATTTTGAATGCACAATTATAAGCATAAACTACTTTGTCAAAATGTACATATCAGCTTAATTCAAATTACAGGAGAACCTTTACTTTAAAACAATTTTTTAAATATTTAGAACATTTTTTTAAGGATTTTATTTATTTATTTGTTAGAGAGAGGGAGAGAGCACACACACACACACACAAGCAGGGAGAATGGCAGGCAGAGGGAGAAGCAGGCTCCCTGCTGAGCAAGGAGTCCCATGAGGGACTCAATCCCAGGACCCTGGGATCATGTCCTGAGTGGAAGGCAGATGCTTAATTGACTGAGCCACCCAGGCATCCCTACATTTAGAACATTTTTAAATGATGAAGATTTTTAATATTTTTATCCTCTTCAAGTGAAATCTCAAGGAATACATTTATTCAACAAAGACAATTTTAATACATAATGTTTCTTTACATTCTAATAAACACCTCTCTAATCTTTATTCTGTTGTGGCTAAGACTATTATTTCTGAAATTAGACAAACCTAAGTTTAATACTTGGTTCTTCCTTGTACTAACTGTGTGACCTTGGACACAGTATTTAACATCTGTAGGTTTTAGCTCCCTCATTTCTAAAGTGGGGAAAATAAATGACCCTATTTTAATGAACTGTTTAAGGAGTAAAGATGATGATTTATAGAACATGCTTGATATAATGTTTTATAGAAATTAAATGCTCAGTAAATATTGGGTATCATAATAATACTTATGATGATGATTTCAAATAACGGGACTAACAGTCTAAACTGCATATGTGAAATAGCTGAGCCAAAAAGAATCCCCATGATCACCTGTTCGTCTTATTCTGGAGAGGCCCAGAGAGCATCAGTCACAACCCCAACAAATCAGCCTTATTATTACTCCCTGTCAATTGTTCTGTGAAGTGGTTTGCCTCGAGTCCTTGCCAGCCCATTTTAGGAGTGAGTAACACAGGGAAAGTAGGGCTAAAGGTGAGGTGAAATGAGGCTTTTCTCTAATGAACAAAGAAATCTCATATGACAGAAGAGCAAAGTTAAATCACTGTATTGATTGCTCAGAAAATCAATATGAAGTTTCTATCCACAGAAATGCTTCCAAGCTGAGAACAAGGGGTCTGGAAGCCCGAGGAATAAAGGGCACAGCCCTGTAAGACAGGATGTGTCAATACTTCTGTGTGGACACCCACAATGCCTGGGAAGGCTGAAAGCAAATCAACCCTCCAGCTACCTTAAAATGTTAGTGGGGTCATCTTGTCAAAACGGTGATTACTTAGAGAGGAATCTAACAGGAACAGCAATAAATTCAATTGGATATAATGTCATAACTGTTTAATGTAATACATTGGAACGGACTTCTCACCTAGCCAAAAGCAGGAGCCTCTTTGGAGTACTCAGTTCAATAACATTGCTTAAGAAAATAAGATATAATCATCTCTCAGCTTTTAAATCCTTCTATGATGAACTTGGACTTTAAATCTGTAATTGCACATATATAAAAATTTATTAAAATTATAATGGCATATTGTAAAAAACATTGAAAAACCGTATGACGTATCTCTGTAGTTATGTAGTTATATATCCAAATACTATCACTATAGTGTCCAAATCCTTATTGTCTGATTATTACCTTTATTGTCTGGTTATTATTTTTAATAAAACCATGATGTTGAAAAAAGTAACACAGCCACGTATAACTGTAAAAAACATTCTAAGTGCTTTTTTGGTTAGCTTAAAAAAAAGGAATCTTCAAATCTTCATATTTTACAAATTGAGAATAAAAATATTTTTGAGTTGAGTGTGCTTTCTGGTTGGCAAATACATATATTCTACATTCATGAATATTTTCATATAAATCAGAAACACAACTATAACAAATCCGAATTCATTTACTGATGAATGAGCCATTATACAAAAGTAACATTATTGCCCTCATGCCATGACTTTCAGGGCTGGACCTAAGATTTCGTAGTTGTCAAAGTGAACGATGGGAACACTGCCAATGGATTTATTGCCCAGTGGCCACTCAGCATCACACACTTATTCCAGGATGACAGGACTCCCAAACCTAGCTGCAAATTGCTTAATTTAAATCTCAGTGAAAATTAAATGGAACCAAAATCAATTTCATTTCAGTTTTAAATATTTATTTTATTATAGCAGTACTTTTTAAGCTTCAAGTAGCTTCTATATAAAAGTATTTTATTTGATATATCAAATTTCATGTATATAATGTGGCTTTTTAAAATAGTCTAATAGGAAAAGATTTTTGGGTATATGACTAAAATGTAACATTGAAACTGGTGAACAGATTAGTATCCCGACAAGTACAAATGAGTCTTATGTTCTATCTGTCATAATAAATCTTTTGTAGACTGAGATTAGCCTTTTGTGCCAAGATCTCTAGAGAAAGTAATATGCATTGGGCCTCAAGGGAAAACTTTCTATCTATATCTAACTAATGCTTCCAGAGACTTGGGCTGCTCCCCTCACTGTTGCATAGTATATATAAATACTAAAAAACTAAAACAGATATGCTTGAATTAAAAACCAAGGAAATATACAAATACATTGATTTTGTTTTTTACCCACTACTGTTGACAAGAGATAATTAATACCCTACATAGTCCTTTGAAAATACACATACAAATATCTATTACCTTTGACTAATCAATAAACATTTCATGTCAGTAGCTCTGAACCATATTTCTCTTTATTTTTTGCTCTTTTTTATTTAAAATAATCCAGCAGAAAAATTTTGTAAAAACTCTATTGACATAAAAACACTGCCTTTTCCCCAAAAGACAGTAAGAAAGCTTTTGAAAACTCTCCTTTTCTTAATATATTTTCTGACAGTATTCAAATAATTTGAAATATTTCTGTAATTTTTTTCAGTTATTAAGACTGTAAATAATGGGGGCCCAAGTTCTTCTGACAGAGCCTTCCCCCCTTCTCCACCAAAAAAAAAAAAAAAAAAGACTGTAAATAATGGACCATGGAAAGGAACAAAGACTGAGGTAAGCAAACCACATTTGCCTTGAAGGAATCATTTGTCTTTTTTAGATGAGCTGGTTTTTCCAAAAAAGAGGGCAATTCACTTACCTCAGTCTTTCATAGATTTGGGTTAAGCTAATTGAAATGTGCTTTAGGACATATAAGGAGCCAGCATTTGGAGAAAATATAAAGAATGTGGCCAGAAGCAATTTCTGTTTTTAAAATTAACCAATGACCTCAGGTTTTTGAGGTATTTGAGTAGAGAAGTAGTATTTTGGATTTTTTTTAAAAGTTGGACCAAAATTATTTCATTTCTGGAATATGTAATTTGGTAATTTTTATCTAAATTGCTTTCAATTTAGAGATGTTTTCATAACAAAGTTAAATTTTAATCAAATTTGAAGATGTGCTTTTTAAGAAAAACATTTAATGTTAGGCAGTTTCTCCACCTGGAAAATGGGGGATAATAACAGGATCCACAAGCTTCTTGTAAGAATCAAATGTATAAGAAATTTTAGCCACACGAATGAGGAGATTTCTTGTGGCAAGTAAAAAAAAAACTCCATGCAGAGCTGGGTGATGCTCTGTAAATATATTTATATTTTGCTCTATGGACAACTGACAGTCCCGCCTGTGTCAATCACCCTTGTCATCTTACATGGTCTATTATAAACTATGCGACTCAATCCTGCTTGCATATCAGCACCGCTTGTGATGCTTTTTTACTTTAGTTTCCTGGGCTCAACCCTCAGAGGATCTAATTCAGTCAATTCCACGGTTTAAGTCCTAGGACTCCCAACTTTAAAAATCTTTTTGGGTGACTCTGAGGAAGAGCCAAGGTTGAGAACTACTGTACCAGACAATCACTGTTCTGGTTTATTTGTTTCTGCTGAAAGGCTATTATCTGGACTTCAACAAGAGACAAAGAAAGGGAGAAAGAGAGTAAGATGACTAATTATATTTTGGATAGTGATCTTACTAGGAGAGAAACCAATGGGACTGTTTTTTGAACAATGATCTCGACTTTCCAGAACTATCATGCAGCAATAAAATACAAAAAAAATCAAGACCCTGAGAATGCTGGTAGGACAGGTAGTTTAGAAACTAGTAGATATTTTTCTGGGAACTATGTAAAAATGTCTTTTAATCTTGAAAACAACTTTTACTACAATTCACTGCTGTTACTTTGTATCCTATAGGATAGCTTGGTGAGTGTGCGCAGAGAGTTCAGATGAGTGCTACCAAGAGGTACGTTTTGAGAAGACCCAGAGTGACCATGCAAGTAAGAGTCCAAGGGGGAAAGTGAGACAGTGCAGGAGCACTCACGTGACTTTTGGAGCAAAATACTCAATTTATTACGTCAATTCAAAAGAAAAAGGGAGAGAAAGAAGACACGCTGGTCTGGGGAGAAAGATGATCTTAGGACAAAGATACATAGAAAACAAAAAGGATGAAAGATATAGTTAAGAAGATAAAGTAATAAAGCCAGAAGAAAGAATAGATTTTTAAGACTGACAGTTCCAGTTAAGACTAATCACACTCAGAGTTTTTAGCACATGAAAGGAAAGCCCTGCTGGGCTTGAAATAGCTATGGTTGGTTTCTAGGTGTTAATCTCCTTAGTCTATAGATCACAGATACCCTATTTGTATTTAACTTTTGTACTTAGAGTAAAATAAATTTCCCTAGAGAGATTCCTCCTCACTTTGTAAATTGGCTTTCTCAAGAAATCTTAATTGGATATAGTTTTCACACAGTGTTTGTCTTTGATTTAGTAAAAAATGGAGAAAAGCAGTGAATACGGATTATAATACATGTCCCTATCTCCATAATATATTTCCGTGTCCAAGGATACTGCTCTTGCGGGTTTTTACAGTTCTGACTCTGAAGCTGGACTGCTTGCCATGAGAGGTTAGTACATAAATGGAGTGGGAGTAATATTTTGTTTACACAGAAGAGACCTACATGAGGTTCACCTGGGCATCAAATAATCAGCCAAAGCTGAATATCTGTTCTGTTTCTGTTGCCCATTATTTCCTCGGATCAACTATGTCTCAGTTTCCTGCATTTTCCATTTGTAAAGTGAGGGTCTTGACTGAAGTTAATTGTTAAGACGTTATATGAATTCCAACAGGACATCACCTCCATCTCCCTTAGCATTTAATCTGCCTGAAATTTCACTTACTTAGAAGCCTCCCCACATTAATCGAAAAGCAGACAACTGATCCACCTGTATTTTAAAACAGACTTGAAAATTTGAGGGTTGCAGTTTTAAAGTTTAGCTTCAATTTCTAAACACAGAGTGAACATACAGACTTATACATGAAGCAAGTCTGACACGGGTTTCTCTGCTAGAATGTTGCTGCTTCCAGAGGGGACTAACTTTGTGCTGTTAGAAAATGTGAATGCTGCTTGAGAGAAACAATGACTCCACTCATAAATCCTAACTTCCTTGTGTCAAATGCAATAGTCATTTAGGTGCTATCACATGCAAAAAATCTTCCTTCTCACCATCATGATCTTTCAAAGAAAAACGAGTTTTTCTGAAGCATAGCCAATTATATGTCTTAAATACAGCAGATGAATGAGAATGAGGATTCGTGTCCCTCATGGGCATCAGTACTTGCATAAAGAACATTCACTGATGTCAGCCATGGTTCTGCACATGTTAGTATGTAAAGAGAGTTGCTTCCTCCCCTTGCCTTACAGGCAGTGAACTGAAGAAAGTTAGCAGACTAATGACTGTGCTTCCTTTAATACCTCCCAAGAGCTATTGTTTACTAAAGATAAATGGTATCTAAAATTAACCCTAACTTTAGCCTTTATTTTTCAATAAATAGATTCATAATACTTCCCAAAACTTTTCCAGTTTACCAAATCCAAAATGATTCCCTTTTGGAGAAATCTGACATCTGTATTTAGAAAAATGCTATGTGAAAAGTCTCAGATACCGTATTACATATTTTAAACTCAATTGTTGGAATTTTCATAGGGGGTTGATAAGAAAAACTGAGGAACTGCCAATAAATGGTAGATTTTTTTTTTTTTTGAAACACAGGAGAAATTGAAAATAACATATCTTGTCCATGGTTCTAACCACCCACTGACAAAACCATTTGTGTAAGTAAAGAACTGATATTAATAAGACCAAGGGGAACAAGGATAAAGAAAAAGTAAAAACTCCTCCTCAAAAGTACTTGTCCTTTCACATACCTTCCAAGCCTGCCTATATTTTCTACTGAAGGACTTCTTGCTTCTAAAATGCCAAAAAATTTATATATGTCTATTTACAAAATGAAGAGTCAGGAGTAAGCAGGCAAATAAAATGATCCTTGTTTCTTTAAGGTAGGATCTCCATGGACCACAGTGATAACTCTAAATAAATACTATTTTCTATAGCAGAAGCCAGAATTTGATGTATGGCCATTGTGTCCTGGATCCCATTCAAAGTACATCGACTTAATGACAAGAATGAGTTGGCTATTCTTGGTCTTTCGTGGCATATTATGCTACTTTTTTCCCCCTAAAAAAAGTTACTCTTGCCTTATTCATGCACTCATAGGAGATAGAGAATGCATTATAGGCAAGACATGCTGACACTGATTGTAAATTCTTATAACCAGTTAATAAAGATGGACCCTCTAATTTGACCTACATTGTTTCAGAAAACAGGGTATAATACTATATTTATTCCAGCATTAAAAAAAAAAAAAACAAATACCAGTGTGCACTTGGAATTCTCAACTAACATTAGAGTTTTCTAATTCTGGCTATATTTTGGTGTAAGCTATAGAATTTTCCTTTACTTAGAAGTGTAAAAATGCTGGGGCTCCTGGGTGGCATGGTCAGTTAAGTGTCTGACTCCTGGTTTCAGCTCAGGGTTGTGAGATCAAGTCCCACATTCGGTTCAGAGTCAGCTCAGAGTCTGGTTGGATTCTCTCTCTAAAAAATAAATAAATCTTTTTTTGGTTGATTAAAAGAAATGTTACCTAACCTAAACCAAGGATTTACTATGAATTACTAAAATATTAGCTGTTGTTGTAATAACAGCTTAAAAGATAATTCCATCCCATGAAACATGAATTCATATGTACACATATGTTTATTCATTTAGGGCCTTCATATTTTGGTGGCACTTGAATCAAAGAATAAAAAGGGCTCTTGAATAAAACACTTGAATGATTTCTCTAAGCTCTACAATTTTTCTAATAGATATAATAAACATACAGAAATTATCCTATTTATATAAAATTTCTATTATATTCAGGAACCACTGAATGTGTATTTTAGGGCCAAACCTATTTTCAGTTCTCTACATTGATAGTTCTTCATTCTAGATGAACTTTGATTCTAAATGAATACCTTATAGAAGTTTTTTCATTGTGCACATAAAACCTACAAATCTACTGCAAGCTGAATTTAAGGCATTTCTGAAAGTCTATCAGTTTTAACAGCTTGAAACCTTTTCCTTACAAAAACATGCATTTCCCTGCAGGGTTCTGAAAAGTTTCCCAGCAACACTCATTAAGAGAGGCCACAGCTATAGATTAGCCTTGCTGCTACCATTTTCCTTGTAAAGTGTTTTTTTGGTGACAATTTTCTGTTCAGTAGTGCAATTGCATGTAATTATTCAAATACAAAAGCCTGTTGCAAAAGAATGTGGAGATGATGGCAAAATCACCAAAAAGCGAATGAACTACTATGACTTTAGACACAATTTTGTTATTCACTGTATTTACTGACAATTACCATTAGGAAGGATTTTTGTGTGAGAGACCAGGGCAGATTTGGTCCATTTGCAGAAAGATAATGTTCCTAAATACAGTTTAGATTGGTTCAGATGTATAATAAACAAAATAATTCACATCTTTGATGCTAATGTATCATCACTAAATTATTGGGAGAAAATACAATAGCTATTGTTAATGTCCACAGTTTAATACAGGGCCCAGGGAAATTAGAATATATGAATAAAAAATTCTGGTCTAAGATGGAGTTTATGGAAATTGCAAAATAATACTGGACAAGGAAAGAAAAATCCTCTTTTTTTTTTTTTTTTTTGGTTCTAGATTAGAATCCTAAACTCAAAGCTCTAAGGAAATGAAAGATGGTTTCTCTTTAACCTCTCCAAGTGGAGTCCAACACTCCCCTTGCTCTACTTCAGCCATCAAACTTCCACGAAACATACAGACATATATTTGCATTTTGCTGCTAAGAAAATTGGTGGTGAGAGGGCTAATGGCTTACCTATAACCATCTGCAGTTTAGTGACAGGTTTAGTATTTGAGACCAGGATCCTTGTGCTAAGCCAAATTGACTTAAAATAGGGTCTGGAAGGAAGTCTTAATACCGAGACAAAGTAAATGGATGTATTTCTGTTCTGAGGACTGCTGCTCTCCTCCCCCTTGTACTCCTTAAAGAAAGAATATACGTGTATAAGAAATATACGTGTAGCTGGGGTCTATTACTCATGTGTGTATGAATTACTGGTTTCGGGAAGACAGGACACAAAAGTCTAGTGAGATGTACGGGATTATATAGCTTCACATGTAAAAATAGATACAAAATATTTTTCCCAGAAGCTATACTCATCCAGTCTGACCTACTATGCACTAACAAGACAGGATACATTAAAAAATTCAGTTTGACTCTCAATATGTCCCTCTCTCACATCTTCCATCCCACCATAAAAGAATTATAAAACCAAAAAAATCTGTAACTGAGCACAAACCATATTATATGCATAAACAAATACACAAATATGATTTTGTGTATTAAAAGATACTTTATACAAGAAAGCCCAACAGAAGAGATGATATTTGGTCATGTGAAGTTGAATTAAACAGTGTGTTTTTTTTCTGACTTCTAGCTAACTTTTTTCCAGCCTCTAATGGTCATTTTGTGCTATGGCTTGATATAATCTAACAGGAAAACAGTAACCCAGCTGAAAGAATTCCGTTATTTATTTTTATTCTCAGATACATTCAATGCATTCTTCACATCTGATTCTATTAATACAATGTGCATATATAATGTCTGCTGGATTATACTCTATGGTACTATTGCAAATAGAGGAGTAGGGGAACAAAACAGTCAACATGGTCTTGTTTAAACTTTACAAGGTTAAAACTAACCATATGTTCTTGAACACAGGCGGGAGAGAAACCATTAAAGATGTGCAGTTGGAGGGCTGACAAATTGGCTGCAACAAGGCTAGTTATTGAAAACTTGTAAGCTATCTATTACTTAAAATTATCCCCCATGTAGGCCCAGCTCTTGTTGAATCTCATCTGCTTAGAGCTAAGAACTTGCATTAATTTACACTGTACTGACTCATTTTCTTATTAAGCAATTTGAAATGATACGGTATTTTTGGCTTTGCAGGGATTTCTTTCTCTTAGTATCTTGTGCTTTTCTCCAAGAAGGTCAAAGAGTTTCATACTAATCTTCATAACATTGCTGTGGCATATTCTTATCCTTATGTGACATACAGTAAAGCTAAGGTAAGCAGAAGATTACATGAAATAGACTAACAAGGACAAGTACTGACAGGCAGACTTCAGCCTGCTATTTCTTACTCTACCCACCTTTCCATTCTCTGTTGCAAGAACCAGGACGCCTATCAGAATCACCTGTGGAGTATTTTCAATCAAATCATGCAATTCCTGAGGGCACAGTAGAATCTGGAGTGGGGTGTGGGGAAAGTGGATTGAAAACTCCGTGTGGTTCTAAATGCCTGTCTCCTTTATCCTGCTTGAGAGCCATTACTGCCTTAGTATGGTTTCTCTATATATGCCCTTTTGTTCTTAAATATATTTCCTTTATAAGTCATCTTTTTAAAAATATTTATCACATTATAACAATTTAATAATTCCCACTCTGGGACCCTGGACTCTATACCATTTAGTCTTTAGAAAAACAGTTGTGAGAGCTAACATTTTTGACACATTAAAGGCAGTTCATTTCTTTAATGACTTTGTAATTTTCCCTTTGTTAAAATGCATTTACTTTATCTAGTATTTTCATACTCAGCACAATTTCCAACTGTTTTTTACTTCTACATACTTGTGGATTCAATATGCAGATATTTCTTACATTGTCAAGTTATCCCTTTTACCAATAATCTATGAAAAGGACCCTGGTATTACATATTATTCATGTCTTCCTTCAAGTTCCAAGGGAAAGAAAGAATCATGGCAGGGTGGTATTTTTAAAAGTAGAAAAATCAGCTTCTTTCCATCAACATTATTCTTAACTCTGAAAATTGCTAGCTTTCCTCTGATCCCCAGGAATTCTTTTACTGATCTTAGAATTCTCCCTACTAGTAGAAATATTGACTTTTTTTAGTCTTTCTCTGTCAATACAATTCCATTTCTGAAGATGGAGCTTAAGCATATTCTTTATATTGCTAGCTAGATATTTCATTCAAATTCCTCTCTTTTCCAGCAAATGGGCCCTGAAAGCTTAACAAGGATCCTCTTCATAGCTGGCCATGAGATTGGGGAAGCTGCACAAATAGATTCCAGCATCTCTACTATAGAATTACAACCACATCTCTACAAATAGATAGGTCTGCCAACAAGCATTAAAGATACTGTGATGAGCTACCCTGCATGATACCCTGAAGAATCTAGTTCTCCCTTGATGTGCATAGCTAAGCTCTAATATCACCAAAAGAAATTACAAGTGGGTATCCAGGGGAGAATGTACAATGAAAATGTACTTCTCTCACAAAATTCACACCATCTCCCTTTGAGGCCCTAATGCAGACCATCAACTAAATCTTGAACATGATCAGCAGACAAAATGGAAAATAATTAACTTTCCCCCATCTGTGTATTGCATTTTTGCCATTTGCTTTCAATTGACTTTATCACCATTTACTAGCAGTGGATATAGGTAAACAGTATTTTGTTTACTTCAGATGGCACTTTTTATTTACAACCAATAGTTAATGAAGCCAAATGAGAGGACTGCTGGATGCAGGATTTGTAGGGATGCAAATGGATATAGGATAGAATATAAACACATTTCAGGAAAAAAACAAATCAGTCCTTATTGAATAAGACACTTAACAAAGAAAATCTGGGAAATGATTAGGAGATTTATAACTTTAGGATTTAATGATAAATATACCACTTTTTACTGACAAGATAGAAACTAAAAGAAAAAAAGATGACAGAAATAGTTATGCTACATGTTTCCATGTCATTGATACAGCCTCCCAAGGCTGTTTAGGGAAGCTTTCTAAGAGTAAAACACAATGTAAATACAACAGGATTATTCTTGGTATTTGAAAAAAAAATAATAACACACCATGCTACTACATTATTATTAAAAAGGACCAGGGTCTATTGATTGCACATTGATAAATGTCTTATTTTAGTTATTGAATAGGAATTTTCATTATGTTTGCATTAACAGGCAGAAGAGAGGCTATTTTCAGATAACTGGGTGTTGACCAATTTAAAGGAAGCCAGACGCAGAATACTGCCTATATATGAAAACAAAACAAAACAAAACAAAACAAAACAAAAACAACAACAAAAAACCCCCCCAAAACCCAAAACAGAAAACCTTGTCAGTGAAATTTAAAACATAAATGGTTTTTAGACAGAATATTCACTGATGGATTTTAAAACTTGCTCTCATTCATTGGACGTGAAGTCAGAGATAGTTTGCTTGGCATAAATTCTGTTCCTTCTGCTTCTTGCTCTTCATTTGAGAAATACTTTTTGCTCCCATATAAGAAGTGTGCTACCAGGGCACCTGGGTGGCTCAGTGGGTTAAGCCGCTGCCTTCGGCTCAGGTCATGATCCCGGGGTCCTGGGATCGAGTCCTGCATCGGGCTCTCTGCTTAGCAGGGAGCCTGCTTCTCCCCTCCCCTCTCTGCCTGACTCTCTGCCTACTTGTGTAATCTGTCTGTCAAATAAATAAATAAAATCTTAAAAAAAAAAAAAAAGAAGAAGAAGTGTGCTACCAGCCTCTGATTTCCTGGAGAGGAGCATAGCTGCTTACTTTCCAACTCTCTACAAATACTTCTCTTGTATATACCTAGTCATAAAGAATATAAAGAGATATGGCTACATGCCTGAAGAGAATGTGGTCCATGAACTTTTGGTCTTAGACACAATTTTGCTCTCAGCTGGTAATTAACAAGCTCAAGAAATTTAAAGAAAATAAATTAAGTCTGTAATTGTATATATGTTTTGATAGAAATATATAGCATTTTTTAAAAGTTTCACTTTTTAAAGAAAACATATTTAGGAACTAATCAAGTAAAAAGCCCCCAAAGAGTGAAGGATTGAAGGACAACAAAAAGGAAAGGAAAAACTGCTTGCAACAGACTATTTTCCCTAGAGAAGGATATAGATTGCTTTATGGACTCCTGATTCTCTTCCACTTTTTCTTCAATTTGAAACAGGAGCATTATGTCATAGCCCAAAGGAACACCACAATTAGCAATGCTCCCTTCTTTCTCAGTAACCTTATCTAATTGGTCATAAAACCTTTATGATTCTATCTCATGAAGCAGAGCCATACCGCTGCCACTAACTTAACAGTTATTGAAAGCAGATATCAGTTCTAGACAAAAGGTTCTAGACAAGGGATCTAGAGTAGACAAAATAATCTTGAAAAAGAAGAATGAAGTTAAATAATTCAAATTTTCTGATATCTAAACAATACTTTTTTCAAACAATTCAATGGGGTAAAAAAGTCTTTTCAACAAATGGTGCCACAACACTTGGATATCCATATGGAATGAAATGAACCCCAACCCATACACTGTATCATACACACAAAAATAATTTGACATGTCACAGATCTACATAAAAGGTGAAACTATAAGGCTTATAGAAAATGATATGGAAGAATATCTTCCTGACCTTAAAGAGTAAGCAAAGATCGTTTCTTATAGAGAACTCACAAAACACAAAGAGAAATATAATAAAGTACACTTCACAGAATTAAAAACTTCTACTCAGCAAAAGGTGCCATTAATAAAATACAAAGGTAAGCTACAGACTGAGAGAAAATATATAGGTATAATGTCCCTGCATGTATGTATGTATGTGTGTGTGTATATATATATATATATATGTATATATATATATATATCTGTACCCCAAATACGTTTCAAAAACCCCTTACAAAACAGTAATAAAAAGACAAACAATCCTAGTTATTAAGGAAGGAAGGACTTGAACAAAGACTTCCCAGTAAAGAACATAAAAGGGCCTATAAGCACATGAAAAGACGCTAAACCTTATTAGCTATTAAGAAAATAAATTAAAATGTTGGCAAGGATATGGAACACAACTATCACAGACTGCTGGTTACTGTATAATACAGTACAATAATTTTGGAAATCTGTTCAGTTTTTTTTTTTTTAAGTTAAAAATACTCTAACCATGAGAGACTGTGGACTCTGAGAAACAAACTGAGGGTTTTGGAGGAGATGGTGATGGGGGGTTAGGAGAGCCTGGTGGTGGCTATTAAGGAGGGGACATATTGCATGGAGCACTGAGTGTGGTACATAAACAATGAATCTTGGAACACTGAAAAACCAAAATAAAACTTAAAAAAAAAATACTCTAACTTGCCTTTAACCCAGTAATCCTATTCCTAGATATTTATCCAAGAGAAATAAGTATATATGATCATAGGAAAATTTGTACATGTAGTTTAAAACAGCTTTATTCACAGTAACAAAAATATTGAGAACAATCTGAAGTCCTACCATTTGGAGTTTGGATCAACAAACTGTGTTACATTCACACAAGAGAATAATACACGGCAATGTAACAGAATTGACTGAGAATACACACAACAACATAGTTGCACCTCAAAAATATATTGAATGAAAAAAACCAGACCAAAAATGTACTCATATGACTTCATTTATATGAAATTCCTGAACAGACAAAACTGACACAGGAGGACAGAAATCAGAGCAATGGTGGCCATGGGGCAGAGGGGTTGCCTGGGAGAGAGCAGAGATAACTTTCTAGGGTGAGGGTAATATTTCATATCTTGACTGCAGCACTGATTACAGAGGTACATGTTGGTCAAAACTCAGCATTTCACTGTATGCAAATTTTACCTCAATTAAAAGTTTATTGTATGTCGGTTTGTTATGTCCTAGGTATAATTTTACTTGATCCTTATAACATCCCTTTCCCCAGTGCTAGATTAGAAAAGAATAATAACAGAGAGTTAGAGATTTCCTTCATTCAGTGAAAAATATGGGTGCTTGCTGCTATGTGCCAGGCTCTGAGTGAGGTACTAGGTAGTATAAATCAAGTGGAGAATGTCCCTTCCTTTCTGAATTTAAATAAAAATAAGATGACAAATTAAAGCAGTGATTATAAAGAACATAATGGATTCCTTGAGAAATGGTAATGAGAAAACTATTGTAGTGTTTTGATGTCAGGGAAATGGGATTTCAGGGGAGTCTTCTCTGCAAAGGACACATATAAGTTAACTAGGCTAGCTAAGAATGAAAAAAGACAAACTGTGGCAGAGAGAGGAATATGTGAGAAAACCCTGAGGCAAGGGAAACAGTTGTATGCTAGGCAAAGCATATAACGGATGGGACACTTTTGTAAGTGACCTTGCTAATAATTGCACCAGGGCAAGAAGCACAAACCAGCCGTATGGTCACCTGACGGTCAGCGTATTAACTACTTCTACAGTGGTTCTAGCGGAAGGCCAGCACAGAAGGAATACAGTGAAAGGAAAAGTGATGAACATGAGGTGTGAGGTGAGAGAAGTACTTTGGGGCCAGGTCATTTAGGAACTTGTGGGCCACGTTATGGGTTTTGGATTTCATTCCCAGGTGTAAGAGAAACTTCACTTGTTTTAATTGAAGGGTTTTAAAGCAGAGAAGTGTCATGATCTGATTTACAGTTTAAAAAGATCACTAGGCTGGTGTGTGGAGAATGGTTAAATAACTTGACAAATGGTACACGGCCAGTAAATGGTAAAGCTTAAAAACTCCTCATTTAGAATAAGCGACAATCCCATTACACCTGGAATGCTGAGCCACCTTAGAGTGGATCCTCCAGCCCCAGTCAAGCCTTCAGATGACTGTTACTCTCACATGCGGACTGTGGCCTTGGGAGAGACACTGAGAGAGAACTGCCTGGGTAGACGGCTCCCAAAGTCCTGACTTATAGAAACCGTGAGGATTATATTTACTTTTTTTGGCACTAAATTGGAGGTAATTTGTTATGCAGTAATGGTAATACAGATTTCCTATCCCATTTCTATAGATGGTGCTCTTTCTCGGGTCTAGAGGATTCACTTTGTAACTTTATTTTGCAAGTTAGGAGAATACGTAACAAAAGTTTCTGAACAGAAAGAAATTATAAGTAAATGAGAAAGAAGCCAGAAAAATAGAATTAATTCATATTTTGTAAAAGCCATAATGTAGCATTCTTATGCATTAGGAAAAATCACTTTGAAATATAAGTAAAATGTCACTAACAATGAGAATATAAAATACATAAAGATTCATTTAAAATTCTTTCTAATCCTCACTGTGTGTATATATGGATGTATCAGGTACCAAAAACACATCCATCTACAGAGATATATAAAAACTATGCATATTGTAGTTTAACACAGAACACATAAACAGGCCCTTATAATGAATACTCATGATTAAAATTTATCGTTATATTTCTCCTGTTAATCATTTCTTCCTTACAATTGAAACCTTAATCTTTAATTCAGTACACTAACAACCTAGGATGACTATAAATATTTTAATTTACTCACTTTGCATTTCATACATCTTAAATTTCGTAGTTAAGAACAAAACTCAACTCAGTCATATGGCTCCTTCTTTCTTTAAGGCTTAAAGTTTAAAATTAACAGGCTAGCATCACAAAAGGAGTGAAAACCAGAATTTAATCTTCAAACATGCTTATTTTTTTCTGATAATAGGCATTAGTGTTTGTGCTTTAGTTCTTAAAGTTTACCATAGCAATGCCTATGATAGAATATGCATAATAATAACAATAATCCAGCTTTTAGAAAGAGTGAGGACCAGAGGCTGAGAGGCTAAAAACAAAACAAAACAAAACAACAATCCCAATTCTGTTCTATGGGTGACATTAGTGAAGAATTAGCTGAACTCCACCATCCCTATTTTCTGTGTCAAATGTTACTTTTCTACCCAGGTGAGAGACTTTTTTTTAATAGGGATTTTAACATTTATGACTGAACTTTAAGTAGTTTTCTTCTACAAAGAGAACCAGCTTTGTTGTCTCATGTACTGGGCATTTGTTACCCGCTTTTAGCTTCTTCAGTTCATAAAATGTCCTGCATGGCCGAAAGTGATTTGATTCATATTTTATTTTAATTTCTATGCACTGGTAACTAATAGTCACCATATGTGAAGAAATTCTGTTTAGTTCTTGCTCCCAAGGAAGGAATTCAAAGTGGTTTTCGCTTCCTTTTTATCTCTGCAGAAGCCTTTTTAGAAACTTGCAAAGGTCCCTGTTCTAGTTCTGTAGGCTACACAGAAATAAACCTTGGGTAGACAACTGCAGAATGAAGGTCATTTTTACATAAAGCCATCAGCCTAAAAATGGCCTGTCCTCACCTTACACTATAGTTCTAAGTCCAACCACACCCAAGTCTTTATGTCTAGGGCTACTTTTGAGCTCCAACAGCAAAATTGAGTCACTGTGACAGGGACGGTATGACCCACAAAACCTAAAATCTTCACTATACAACCCTTTACCCCAAAAGCTTGCCAACCCTTGAATTAGACCCTGAAGAATTTGTGAGGAGTTCTCTCCTATACTCTTCACAATCTCACACTGAGACAAATTTTGCCTTGGTCAATGATCTTTAGTAATAGCCTCAATCCTCCTCTCTTCATCCCATATTCACCCTAGAGAGGTATAGCCTCAAATTAGTATAACAGGCCATTGGAAACTCTATTATAATCTTATCTCAAGGGCTTTTGACTTTTGTGACAGTATGTGATTTAAAATAATTCACTTTATGTGGATTTTTTCTTTAAAGCACTTTGGTACTTTACCATGTATTCAGAATTATCATAAACATTATCAGCTCTAATCATACAACATGGCTCCCTTGCTGACATTAGTCAAACTTCTGATCAGTTCATATTATGTACTGAGAAGAGGGAGGGTAAGAAGATATACTACAGTGAAATTTTTAATTTCTCTATTGGCTTGATTCTAGGGGTGAAAAACAGATAATCTTCAACATTTTTTATAAGACTCCTTGAGAGTCATTTAAGTTCTCAAATTCTTTCAGATATTCTGAATCAAGATAACATATCCTGAATCAAGATAAAATCCAATTCAATTCAATCCTCTCTCATCAAAAGAAGGTCTCAAAGTGTTCTGTAAGTCTTTAGTGTTTTCCTCCTTTCTCTCATCATAAAACAACAATATTAACACAAAAAAATTGACCTAGGCTGCAATTATATCAAAGAGGGTCCTAATTATCCAAGTGGCTGTACTTCTGTTATGTTATCCTTCATTTAACAGAGCCACAGCTCACATTATTCGTTCATTCAACATTAACTTTATACCACATATAAAACAAATACTAATATTAGTGGCTTCAAAGCCTAAAAACAAGAGGAAAAACACCACCTTTGAGAATCGCAGTACAGTGGGCAAGCCTGATCAGAAAATGAATAGTCATGGAATAATGTGATTGGTGCTGACAACAGGGAAATATACTATGTACTATGGAAGCAGAAAGGAGTACTGGAAGACTTCACTAAGATGATTTACATAAGCCAACTCCTAAAAGGAGTTTATTAGGCAAAGTAAGAATAAGTACAGAGGCATAGGGCAAGAGTGACTCCAGTGGACATGGGATACCCTAGAAAGCACAGAGACAGCCCTCTCCCCCAGCAGAGAGCAGAAATGGAAGACCAAAAGCCCTTTGAGAGGCTGTCTCATCCTGGAGAGAGAAGGGTATTTGTATAACTCATCTACCCAGAAGGAACACTCTTTAATTTCCCATGAAGTCAGTGTACGTATGAGCGCTAGCTCTGAATGTGGGTGATGATCAGAAAAAGCAGTTAATCTCATGAGTCTTATCGACCCACTGTAGAGTTTGAAGCTGGGGAATGGCATAATCAGGCATTTATTTTTTATTTAAATTTAAGGTATTTTTCACAGTAATATGAAAGATGAGATTACACAAACAAAAGCTAAATGAACAGACCAAAGTGAGAAGAATGTTATGGTAGTTATGGTAGCCCAACTGAGAAATCATGAAAGCCAGTTCAAAAGTGGGGGTAACGAGGATACAGACTAGAAATTGGCCACATCAAGGAGTCTCTTTTGATTGCCTGGAGAACATTCCTGCTGCTTGAAGGTGAATGAACAAAGAATCAGAGTAGGCCTGGCATGGGGTGCCTGGGGTGGCTCAGTAAACACCTGCCTTCAGCTCAGGTCATGATCCCAGAGTCCTGGGAATGCATCCCAAGTCAGGCTCCCTGCTTAGCCTGCTTCTCCCCCTCCTTCTGCCCCTCCCCCTGCTCTTTCTCTCAAATAAATAAAAGCTTAAAGAAAAGAGAGAGAGAGAGGGAAAGGAGTAGGCCTGGCATCTCCAAATCAACTACCAGAATTGAAGCCTGAGACTTATGATCTACTTCTCCCATGCTGAATGAATGCTCACTCTGGGACTTTTGCCCAGCTTTGTAGTTTGACCTCAGAACACACACTGAGTGTGTAGACTGGCACTCATGGTTATCTGGCACCCGATATCTCAAACCATTTTAGTAACTCTGTATTGTCAAATAATTCCACTTTCATTTTCTTTGCTTGTTTCAAACTGATCCTTCATATTGATCTTTTGCCCTATTTTGAAATTGGCTTTGATAATGTGATTTGATTCCTACCACACAAAACTAGAAATGTAGAAATAAGAAGGTTAAAACGC
The DNA here is from genome assembly GCA_003697995.1 of Taxidea taxus jeffersonii. Taxonomy (NCBI): domain Eukaryota; kingdom Metazoa; phylum Chordata; class Mammalia; order Carnivora; family Mustelidae; genus Taxidea; species Taxidea taxus. Next base: position 49,279 of record ML103777.1, on the reverse strand, counting down.
ACTGCCATTTTTTGAACAAAATAGTCCTTCATTGCTGGGAGCCTGGGAAAATCAGGAACTAACCAACCATTCTGTTCCCTGGTTAGATAAAGGTTTTTGGGAATTAGGAAAATACCTCAAGATGGACTCAAATGAATCACACAGTAAGCTTATTGCATTCAAATCCTTTTACAAACATCATAGCAAGTCGATAAATTAGATTTTAATAAATCTAAATAGGAAGCTTTAGCTTCAGCCATTAGGATCACACACATATTTGAGACATAATAAACATATATTTGGGACATTATTGGCAGGAAGTGAGTTCTATGAGAGGAATTACAAATAAGCACATTTCTTTTGAAGATTATGAACCTTATTTTACATGACTTATCAAGTGAGAAGTTTCACATTTGCTAGGTTTCATAGCCTCCTTAACTAAAACCCAGAAACCAGATCACCTTTAAATATGCCATCAATCACTTAGAGCTTCAAACAGGCCCCAGGAAAATATACTTTATCACTGTATTCACTTAGATTCTGTCTACAGTGGGAAACCCTAATCCTTATAAAACTAACTACGACTATTAGCTTCAGAGATATAGGCCCAAATGATGGACTCAGATAAATGCATGTACTCATTCAACCAATAAATACTATACACTTCATGCACTCAGACTATATGTTGGCAATAAATTTAAGAATAAAATGTAACCTAGTCCTGCCCTAAGAATAGTCTGGTTAGAAACAGGTAATCCAATAAAAGACTTTAAGTATGCACTGGAAATCATGGAGCCCCAGAGCCAAGTGTACTTAAGAGTAGAAGATAGAGAAGGGTTTCCCACAGAGGAAAGGATTGAGCAGTGTCAGAGAATAAGCATGAGCTAGATGAAGCCATTTGGAAAATCAGGTGGGGTGGAGAAGAGTAGCAGTGCTCCAGGTTCAAGGGTTCAAAGAACAAGAGTCCATAAAATAATTTTGACAAGCTATAAGCAGTTTGCTCTTGCTGGTGTGATCAAAGTCAGTAAAACAGAATGAGAACGGAGAGGTCCACAAAGGTCATATTCAAGGTTTCTCAAGTTTCATAAGCTACAGAACTCTTTCTCAATAAAATTTATTTCTGGCCCCAATATAGTAATGCAAGAAAATCAGTGAATAGAAACCTTCATAGATAAATAAAACATTTTTCACTGCTTGTGTCTGAGCAGTTTGAAAATCACTTCTGTAAGGAGGTGAGACAATAGCAACAAAGGCACAGGGAAGTGAAGCGGTCAGATTTGAATTTTCACTCCATGACTTGGGCTAAAGAGTAGAGAGCGTGTTTAATGATGCTGACAGTGGTAGACCACTGAAGATGATTAGTACATGGCAGAGGGAAAGGTGGCTTTGAGAAGCATGTGAGGGTGCCACAAGCACAGGGGTGGGAGGAAGTGACTTATTGGATCTACTACGTGAGGGAGGAGGAGACATTAAGGCTAACTCTCAGAGTCCCAGCTTATGTAACTGGGCTGGAGCCCACAGGAAATATGTTGTTTATATATAATGTTTTGGGTTGTGGAGCAGGGACACAAATGATGAATTTGGTGGTGAGCAGAAAATCGGACAAGAGGAAATACGAAGCTCAGAAGAAAAATATAAATCAGATGCACACCTGGGAGTCATCAATGTCATTATCACCATAATCACAGCTACTGTTTAAAGGGTGCTTTAAAGCCTTTCATAGGTACCATCGCATGTGACCTTGACAACACCACTATAAGGGAGGCCTTAACAGTTAAGGTCCAAAGTTAAGGTCCAGAGAGTCTGAACATCATCCTCAAGATCATATAAGGAGGAAGTGGCAGGCTTAGAGTGCTCAGGTCTCTCTGGCTTCAAGTGCCTATTCAACCATCACCACCCAAGAGATGGTTCTCTCCAGGGCAGCATGCAGAGCACTGAATCTCAAGAGGTGGGAGAGAACAGAGGGCACCAGCAGGGGCAGAACAGGTAGCTGAAACACATAGTCAATATTCCTCCTCGGAAACTGAACACATACACATTCAGAGGCCACACATGTAGGTAAATGGGTGAAGAATCTGGGTCTCCAGCAAAAGAAAGTCATAGATAGAAGAAATAGGTGCATCAGAAGAAGCTTCACCCAATTGAAGGTGTTCAAATTCAAGATTTTATTTCTAAAAAAAAATCATCCTGACAACACAAAAACATCCTCCATTAGAATGACCACTGCCTTTTAGCTTGACTTACCTTTCCTAATTATCTTCATACAAACTACAGGACAAACATAACATTTTATAAAAGGTAAATAAACAAGAAATGAAGAAAAAAATACTTTGTAGAGGATGGACTCTTAAAAGTGCTCCAACATAGAGAATTTTTGTTTTTTTGTAAGACCGAATTAAAAGACTCATTATATACATATATGCATATATACATTATATACATATACAAAGACTCATTATATACATCATATACATAGCTCATTATATAAAGAAACATGAGATAAATTCCTTCTAAATAGTCCTAAGGAAATCTTTACCCATCTGAAATAATTTGGGAAGCCCCCCTTGATATGTCAATGGGAACTTTTGCTGGGTCTCTTAAGACTAAAGTTGCTGTCTAACTTTGCCTTTCACAGTTGACTATTATTTTTCAAATAACTTTTAGGATGTCTTTTTAGGCTGCCTATAATTTCTTCCATAACACTTTGGTATTCTCAGAATGATACTCTGTATGTGTCAGTTAGTGTAATCTTTAATTCAAGGACCTGTCCAGGAATGCCCACAACAGGATGGTCAGCTGGCACCATATTCCAAATGGCCATATGCCAGAGGGGCAACTCCCAGGTCCTTTTGATCTAGGTAGATTTGTCCACACTTAACACTTGCTCATCAAGCTGAATATAAACGTTGGTCTTTATTTATGAACTGTGTCTGCTTAATCACTATAGTAGGTGTATTAATGGGTTCCCTTTGATGAAAATAAAGGTTTAAGGATATGTGAATTAGCTAATATATATAGTTAAATACTTCTCACTCTTGATGTGACTATATGAAAGATTTCATTGAAGCCTATATCCAGCATGTATTAGAGATGGGGCCCACAATGTTATCCCCATTCTGTGTCCAGACATTAGAGTAGGAGGATTTCTGATTACATATGGTGACTGAAGGCCCAGAAGATGCTTCTAAAGTTTTGCTATGTCTACCTCAAGGGAATGTTGCACACAACATGTGGTCAAAGTATCTAAAATGACAAAGATCTAGGATTTTCACTGAGCTTATAAAACAGGTTTGTTCCTGATACGCTAATAAGTATTTATCCAAAAAATAATCTGTGTGATAAAGAATCTGGACTTGACTGCTTTCATTATAACCAGTAGTGAGGTTGTAGGAGAGAAGCCATCACTTAGCATTTCAAACTTTTTGGGTGACTACTATTGTCTAAATAAATAAATAAATAGTTTTGCCAAATTTGGCTTTCATCATTTAAAAAGCATATTATGAAGTCTTTAATATGATAAATCATTTCAATGTCTTTTTTAAAAATTTTTAAAAAGATTTTATTTATCTATTTGACAGAGAGAGATCACAAGTAGGCAAAGAGGCAGGCAGAGAGAGAGGAGGAAGCAGGCCCCCCACTGAGCAGAGAGCCGGATGCGGGGCTGGATCCCAGGACCCTGAGACTATGACCTGAGGCAAAGGCAGAGGCCTTAACCCACTGAGCCACCCAGGCGCTCCATTTCAATGTCTTTTAGGAAGAAGCAGATATATATTTTGTGGTTAAGAAAACCATATTCTGAACTTTTGTTTTTAAAATAATCTTTGTTTTCTGCAAAACAGTAGGACCAAAAATAGCCTACATACTTTAAAAAAAAAACAAAACTGTGTACTTTTTCACAAACAAATTCTTCATAAACAACATTTCAGTGATGGAAGAACATCCTGGTTCCATTACACAAAGATATCAAAGGGCAATGACCCTTTATGAGAATGTTTGAAATATAATGAAATGGGTTATCAGTAAATTTTATAAATGTATCTTAAGAGATAAAAGAAATGCATGTGATTCCCTAGTTTGCTTCTAGCAATTGAATCTGTAGCTTAAAGATTTGAATACCTCATACTTAAACAATGAATTTCAGCTTGCTTCTATCCTACTCAAAAGAAATATTCAGTAGTGAGGCAACTGAGTCAATTATATTCCAACAAGCAGTTCTGAGAAAGACCCCAATATGACACTTCCAAACTATTCTGGACATCAGCACCAAATACCTGATTTTACATAACTAGTCATGACAACTCTCAGAGGCAGTACCAAATAGCTTGTTCATCAAGAAGCTTTCTCATGTGTTTCTATTTTTCCAAGTATGGAATACTAAAGAATCAATCAAAACTTACCAGGGAAGTCAAAGATGGAATCTGATCAATTATAAAATGCCCAAAGGGGAAAAAAAATGCCCACAGCAGCAGTGGGGTCCTACACACTACCTAAATAAAATACTGTAGCCAGTGATCAATATTTTACCTTTTTAAAATACTTCTCTGGAGGTTATACAGATAAGTTTATACAGATGATACATTTTGTATTTTTCTTTCTTTTTAAAAAAAAATCATGAATTCCAAATACAGTCAGAAAGGTATAGCTTTCACATACTGCTATTTCACATATAAAATGAAGTAGAGCCAACTTAATTCAATTCAGCACATCATGATAAAATATATGATTATTTTCCCCAGAAACTTGATATTGTCAAGAATGACTAAAAATAAAATCCCAGTGTTCATATTTTCCCTCCTAGTCACAATGCTATAGTGAATTTTCCTAGGCTTGTAGAATCATCTACTCAGAGCCAGTAAAGCAAAATTAACATAGCATAAGAGAAACCAATAATTTCTCATTTTCTCACCATTAGCACCACCTACCAAATGCTCCTCCCCACAAGCATCAGTACTGTAGTAGCAGCATAGGCTATCAGGAACAGAACTACTGTGGTCCCCAAACCATATGGAATCTACTCTATAGATAATTACCTGGGGAAACTAATATTTTTTTCTAAACCCATACCAGCCATTCTTTTTTTTTTTTTTTTAATTTATTAGTTAGAGAGAGAGAGCGAGCACAGGCAGACAGAGAGGCAGGCAGAGGCAGAGGGAGAAGCAGGCTTCCTGCCCAGCAAGGAGCCCGATGTGGGATTCGATCCCAGGATGCTGGGATCATGACCTGAGCCGAAGGCAGCCGCTTAACCAACTGAGCCACCCAGGCGTCCCCCAGCCATTCTTTTTTAAAATAAGTAAAACCAGACTTGTCTTATCTTGCCTTTGATGTTCCTAATATTTGCAGATATCAGAAAGACCTCTCCATAAAAAAACAAGGACACTAAAAAGCTGGGAAAGGCAAAACGGCCAAGAATGTAATTTCTTAAGACTAGTTTCTGAATATTATTACTATGTAGACCTATATAATATGGTAGTCACTGGCCGGACGTAGCTGCTAAGCACTTGAAGTGTAGCTAGCCTGAACTGAAATGTACTGCAAGTACAAAATGCACATCAATTCTGGAGACTTAATAAAAATACTATAAAATACTGTATTAGCATTTAAAAATATCAATTATATGTTGAAATGGTCATCTCTTGGATATACTGAGTTACATAGAGTATTAAAGTTCATTTCACCTGTCTCTTTTCACTTTTAATGGAGAGCTAATAAAATATTGTAATTGCACATGTGACTTGCTTTTTTGGCTTACATTATATTTCTGTTGGACGGGGATGATTTAGACAATAATCACCGTAATATGTAGTAAACCTTGTGAAAAATTCTACCATTTGACCATCTGGCTTAGAACTTGTAAAAACTTTGCCATACTGCATGAAACAGCCTTAAAAGCAAATTTCCTACTGAAGGTCACATCGTTTTCCACATTTTAATGAGTGTTTGGAGGGTAAACAAAGACAGGAAAGGGGGCTTTGGTGAAAAAAACAAAAACAAAAAAACCAACAACGTAAACTATGAGCTTAAGCTAACTCTAGCTTGATTTTTTTTCTCATTTCCCGACCCAATAAATAATTCCTATTTCAGAGGAAAAGCCCTCCTCTTCTGCCTGGAGTTTCAAGGACAAAACAGTTCAAGAATTGTGAATAGGTACTAACAAGTAAATAAGCCTTTCTAATGTATCTGAAGTCCTGCCCAGGTCAAAGTCAAAAAGGTTAGGGTGAGATAAGTAATTTAGTACTTCCTTAGGGTTTACAGTTCCATCTTCTCTCATCTCTACTTAACTTCCCAGCAGTTCCCTTTTCCTTCCCAGCTTGTGCCAATGTTTACCCCTACTTTCTCTGCTGTTGGTTATTTATACATTTCTTTCTCCTCTCCTAAATCCAACTGGCATCTTCTTCAACCTTTGGTCTTTCTTCCTGTTTTCCCTTTCCATATATAAATATATATATTTTTTAATTTATATTACATAGTCATAAATAGGAAAAAAACAAAACATTCAAATACATGAAAGTTCTTTTTACTTCCACAGGGCTCCTTACTGGATTTTAATTGTTTCTGTTTGGTCCTTCAGGATTAATGACCTTTCCCTTGGACTCTCCCCCTGGCCAAGACCAATATGGTTCAAGAAGAAATCTTCACTAGAATCACCTGAGCAGATTCCTAGACCCTAACTACCCAAATCCAAAACCAGATTCCTTGGTAATCAGCAATCTTAGGAGCATGGGTTAGCAAAATTAGACTACCTTGACGTTGATACATGTCCTACTAATCTATCAGAAGGACCTACTGAAAAGCACATTAATTTTTCTTTTTAAATGAAAGCTTCTGGGAGAAAAAAAGTTCAACTATTGGCTTTAGTATTTCACAGTAAAAAAGCTGAGAAAACAATAGGCCCAGATTAATCAACAAAAGTCATGAAAAAATGTTTATCAGAATTCCTTTGAGACTAGGATAAATTAATTCAAGATTGCTAGTATGGGTTTCTTACAATGCATTCAGAATAGTTTAATAAAGAAAACTGACAGTCATTGGTGGAAAAAACATGGTCATCCAACTCAATTCAATTTGTATGAATAGGACTTAGGCTTCTATACTCTGCTCAAAGCAACTGTACATTTCAAGAACCACAATGCTGGCTCAGTATTAAAATGCTTTTTGGTGAAGTACAAATTTTTGAAAAGAGTAAAATCTACTGTTGCTTTTACCTAGTACTCTCTTCAGTTATTGCCGACAGACAATTTTGGGGTAGATTTTCATGATCTATGTTATACTTGCAATTTATAGTTGACTTTTAGGAATCAGTGTGTTAATAAAGTAGACCAAAACATAGGCAGTTCTATTCACAATTAGGATAATGAATCAAACTTTGTTCTTTTGATGTTCCAAGGCTTTGAACTCATAGAGCTTTGATAAAATGTTTAATAAACATATCTTTACTATTATAAACAGCCTCTCAATCCCCAGGAAGTTATGCCAAAGGAATGTATTTCTGGTCTAGATTAGGCAATACTTTTATTTAGAAACTATTGAAAAAATTTTATTAAAAAAAATTTTTGTCAGAAGTTTTCCACCTTATGTAGAATGTCTATATTATCAATAATCAGCTTTATGTAAAAACATAAATACACAAATAGAATAATTACCAGTCATACCTTATTATGTGTCTGAGTCTGTCCAACCAGGATGAGGATGTTGGATGAGATGATAGACAGGCAGAAGTTAATTAGAATTATAGACCTCTCAGAGCGTATGTACCTAGCCAGAGAGAGAAAATGTGTCCAACTTCAAAATTCAGCAGAAAGAAGAATAATTCCATATTATGCAAACTGGTGAAATTCATTCAGAAAAGGAACATTAAAATACATCCTTTATAGAAGAAAATATATGAAAAATGTTTTTTAATAAAGATTATTCTTAGAGACCCAATTTTACAGTGATATGGTATGTCCTAGAGTCCTTCAGAGTAATTTTATTTTCTTTAGACATTAGTATGGACAATATTGCATTTCTGACAGAATTGAAGTTGTAACTGCTATCAATACAATTTTTTTGTACTAAAACATAAAATTTCTTGGAAATATGACAATTACTATAATTACCATTATGTATATATATATATTACATACATAATATATATAATACATTTATTATCATATAAAATCAATATAAACCAAAAGGAAAAACCCCACACAGATTCTCAATATCCTTGTATACTAGAAAGTAACCATTACTTTCATGAAACCATGAACACCCATCCACCATTTCATATACTCAAATATTTTTATATAGTTTACTATTCTCTTTAGTTTTCTTTTCCTAACTGCTCCAAAAAAAAAAAGAAAGAAAGAAAAAAAGGAAAGATAAAAAAATGAAACTTCATCTCTAAAAACTAGTCCAATCCACAAATGATAATTTGCCACTAGGCTGGAAAATTACTTGGTGTCTGTCATATTTCACCCTTATGAAGAAGTGTTTATATATACAGTCTGCTATATAACTTTTAAGTGCATCAAGAATGTAAGTCATTGGAGCACCTGGGTGACTCAGTGGGTTAAAGCCTCTGCCTTCAGCTCAGGTCCTGATCTCAGGGTCCTGGGATTGAGCTCCACATGGAGCCCCACATGGAGCCCCACATGGAGCCCCACATGGAGCCCCACATCAGGCTCCTGCCCAGCAGGGAACCTGCTTCCCCCTCTCTCTCTGCCTGCCTCTCTGCCTACTTGTGATCTCTATCAAATAAATAAATAAAATCTTAAAAAAAAAAGAGAGAGAATATAAGTCATAGAGAAAGCGGCTCAGAATCAAATGTTCTACCAGCTGTTTACCCTGAAAGGGTAACGGTTATTTTGCTTTACTGTACCCTGTGGTAAATCACTGAGTGACAGTAACAAAAAAGACATACTTGTACTTGCTGTGTATTTGAGGCTGTTCAATTTGTATTAGTACATGGAATCACTTTCCACAGCAGGCATGGGTTTACTGTGCAGGGTTAGGTGGGGTGCCAGAGATCTGGAGGCACTCTTTGGAAAATAAAATCTATCAAAGTTCTTTTTCTATCTCTGTCTTTGAGGAATATTTAGGCCCACATTCCCTCACATATTTCAGAAGAGAACACAAAATAAAAACAGGAGTAATAATATACAAAAAGCAATTTTTTCAAATAAAAAAATTTCTTTTCTTCACAAAACAAACCCAAATAGGAATAACCTAGGTCAATTCTCAATACAAAATGCCCTCAAGTATTGCTTAACCTTGTCCCTGCATCATCAGTATCTAAAAATATAATAAACCACACACTGGGAAGCTAAAGACAACATCAAATATTAAGTTGTTTCTTCTTTTGTGAGTGGGAGATATAACATAAAAAGTTTAAGGGCTGCACAAAATTGACCTTTTATATGATGTTAATGGCTTCATGACAGCACAAGCACACAGATGACATTACTAAAAGGGTTTCAGTGATATCATTTGCTCTGTAAGGAGGAAAATTCTGTTGATAAAAGACCCAGACTGACCACCCTGAAGACTCTTTAGATATTTCTATTATTCATTAATACTGAGTCACATTATTGCCTTAAAATTTTCTATAAAACATCTCAACTTCCAACACTTTCTTATAAACAGACTTGAGGTTTTAAACAAAACTTGTAAATACATCATTTCAATACATAGATTAAAAAGATACACTCAGTTGCTCTTTAATGTAATACCTCTACAGAACATATTTGTAGATGAAGAGAGCATACTTAGTAATGTTTTGGTGAACATTTATAATGAACTATAAAGGACAACCAACAATTTTCAAAATACTACACTATATATAAAATAATTCTGATGTTCATATATTTTATAAATCATTAAAAATTTTTTAAAATAGACTTTTTAATTAGAAAAAAAGGCAGCAGGGGCCTAACATGAGTATTACCGTATGATAATACCATATGGTAATAGCATAAGATACATTTCATGCTTATAACATTCATTAAATTTGTCATGCCATAAGATTCACTTAATAATTTAGGAATCTGGGACGCCTAGGTGGCTCAGTTGGTTAAGCGGCTGCCTTCTGCTCAGGTCATGATCCCAGCATCCTGGGATCGAGTCCCACATCGGGCTCCTTGCTCGGCAGGGAGCCTGCTTCTCCCTCTGCCTCTGCCTGCCTCTCTGTCTGCCTGTGCTTGGTCTCTCTCTCTCTCTAACTAATAAATAAATAAAATCTTAAAAAAAAATAATTTAGGAATCTTGGAATTCATATGAAATTATTAATACTACTTCAATTCTTCTATTTGTAGACAATGAGTTGATTAGCCACTAAATGTCAGGAATCAAAAATTATGTTGTTTCTTGGTACTCTCTTCTACACTTGTGTTTCACACCAGGTACTAATACAGATCCTTCCAGGTGTTTGGGTAATTCTTAGAAAACGAATAGGTGATTTCCCTGGATCTTCTGGATTAAAGAAAATTTATTATGGACTAATTAATTTTGTGTTTCTTTATATACCATTTATATTGGCAATGTAGGTGCTAATGTTAGCTACAGGTGTTGAGGGGTGAAGAGAAGGTGGAATTGGTGCCTGAACCCTAAGGACTGAGAAGTGGAACTTAGTTCTAATTACTTCAGTGAGTACGAATTATGACACTCTTGAGATTGCCTGAAGTCCTGGCCCTTCAAACTGCCTCATTTTGCAAAAATGCCATTTAGGCAATTGTGGGAGACAAAGTAGTCTTATTCCCAGCCTTTGTCCATCTTGCTCTTCCATTCCCAGGGCAATGTCTGCTTGACTAACCCCTGAAGCTTGGATTCTATTGTTTCTAATGCCATGCATAGACCAAACATTTCTTTCATTTCATGGGATTGGCCATATTTTATCAGATTTTCTCATTCTGTCGGTGTTTTACAACCAGATAACTCCTTCCCAGGAAGGCAGAACCTCTATTATGTACCTGTGTCAATGGGATAAGAATGTGTACATATTTTTTTGAAGTATGAAAATTTTAATATTGTTGACACTTTAATATCCTGGACAATTAATTCTTATCTCAAAAGAGTTAAAAAATATAATGGATAACATTTTTTTTGGAAAGGACCTTAAATCAAATGATCTTTCTTTAGTAAATCATAATTACTTCTTCAACTGAATTGTTTTTTAACTTAAGTAACAGTAAAACACGAGGACTAGCTACTTTTGTAATTTTAATATTGAAAATATTCAGGAAATAATAAACAACTGTCTATTAGTATAGTAACCATTTTTGGAACATTTTTAATAATCAAGATGAATATACAATGTTTTACACATAATATTTTTTAAATCCATTAGGAAGTTTGGTCATTTGTTTATGTAGTGTTTATCAATATGTGTGTAGACATAATAAAATATCTAAAGTATACAGGTCTAATTTTATTAATAGAAGAAATCTTAGAGAAATACTAAATTTTCATGTACTATCAAGCAGATTCATTTCAAATATATAGAACAAAGTTTTTCAATCACATCTCCTTATTTATGTATTTTTTACTTCTTTTAACTAATTTGTCAAAATCTGACTTTTTGGAAAGATTCAACCAAGAGGTCTTTCCTATAGCATTTTGGTATTATGTTAATGCATTTAATAATATAGAAGACTTACTCATTGTCTGGGATATACTGAAAACATGTGCTTAAATTCTTAAGTTTAAAACTTAAAACATAAGAATCTGGAGACCATATTTCTATAGCAGAGAAATTACTTTGATTGTACCAATGAAACTCTCAAGCTCAATAACATTTGGGATAAATAGAAACAAACACTGACTAAACTATGGGGATAAGAATACAATGTTTGAGGGTAAGCAACTTGTTGAAAGTTATCATCATTTGATTTGGAAAGAAAAGTGTGTGGCTTTGTTTATTTTGTCATCATAAGCAAATACAAGAAAATTAGGTAAGAATTTTATTCTTATTATTGAGCTCATTTATTATAGGTCAATCACAACAATTATAACTTTGTTCTAAAAATACTTTCAGTAAGTTAAAAAGAAAGGAGACACAACGATTATCATATTGCCAGATTTAATTTGAATAAGAGAGCATTCTATTTCAAGTGCATTAATTGATTACATACCTCCATAATGCTGCATAGACAACTGCGAGGGTGATCAAGGCCAAGCAAGAAAGGCCACTGCCTACTATTAGGGTAACTGAAGGTGTACCAGAGGATTCCATGATCTGTAAATTAAACAAAAGAAACACAAAAAGGAGAGATACTTTTTATTATAAATGAAAATAACTTCTAAACTCAGCAAAACTATCCTAATACCCAAAAAGAGCCAACAGAGTTGTTATAGTTACCAGATAATTACCCAGTGATCACTTTGTTCATATATTCTCAACCTCTAAGTGACTAATTCTAGCTCCCCCCCTCTCTCCCACTGTGAAGTAATAAAGGCCTTAGAGTTTTAAATGCTTGATTATGGCATATTACTCACTATGGCTTATAATAAATACCTATAACTAAAACTTGGTGAATAGTCACATGTTAAATTTTCTCTAGCTGAAATTTGAAGGAGCATTCTTTTTTTTTCAACAACTATATTTCAATTATTTCATAGCATGCTTTTTGGTAAAATTTTACTTTGATCTTCCCATTTATAACTCATTGTAACCCCAATCTGGTACCTAAACATTGAAAAATTTTCAAACTTTCTGACTTTTGACAACTTTGTTCCAAGTCAAGTATTCTCTTATTTAATTTCACTTGCTTGGCCTCTAAGGCTACAAAAGAAAATCAAATTTTGGATGCAAGAATTTACAACATATTTTGTGAGTTATTTTTGTACTAACAAAATATGCAGAAATAATTTTCACAATACCAGTATTGGTCCCTAAATACATGACCTTGACAAATATGCCTTAAATATTTTAAAACATATATAAAGATTATAAACAGTTACTGACTTGAGAGGTTTCTTTCCTTAGACACTAACATGATACTAACTAATGAAATCTGTTGTTTTTCTTATTTTTAACATTGAAAGTTTGAAGACATACACTTTAAGATCAAGTGGGTTCCAAACCTTAACTATGCACATTAAATTATATTATGTATTTTTGTCATCAGAATAAGTAAGAAGAGTGAGGCATATTTAGGCCAAATTTAGACAAAAAGTCACAATCATCTTAATAATTATTTTTCAATATTTCAATATTTTGTAAATAATTTTTCAAAATACAGTTGATGAGGATATTATTTTTCTCTTAGACGTTTTATGCAGCTATTTCAGAAACTACTTTCTTTCCTTTTTTTTTTCTTTTTTACAAGCCTACACTTTTAAGGAATGATTTTACAGTTTCAGGCAGTCCGTGCTTTTATGAAAACTTCATTTTTTTTTTAAATAAATATCCAAGGACACCCCCAGAAAACCTGTACTGAAAATATCCAATGCAGATATGCAATATGTTTGGCTTATAGTGTCTGGGGTCTTCATTCTACTACCAACAGTATTCTCACAAATTCCCCAGAACAGCTTTACAGTTCTAAAATAAAGGTTAAGTTGGCAATTATTTTTATTTGAAAGTTTGCAGCATATTAGTAATATGATGGAGTACATCCTCAAAACTATGCTGCAGAAATTTCAAGTTAGAAGACATAAAATTGAGTAGAATTTAGTTACAGCACACCAACTAGAATTCATTTTACCAAGCTACTGTAGCTAAGGAAGAGACGAACCCAATTTTGCCACCCTGCAACATTTTCCATTTCCCCTTTTAAAATGCAGTTCCCTGGAGAAACACTCTCCACAATGTCCCTGCCTTTGCATTAAAGCCTTGTTTTCCCTTTGTTACTTACTATTTCTCTAGGTTGCTGAGCCAAAATGGCGAAGGTAGAGAGACGATCACATAAGCATTTCGTATGGGATGCATCGGTAAGCACAGTTTTACATCCCTGGGTGGACCACGTTCCCAAAGACTCGTTCCTGCAAAGGGGGGTGGGGGGAGATCGGGATAAATACGCCTGACGGCCAAATCCGTAAAGAAGAAAATGCAGTTTAATTGAGAGAATCGTCTACTGTAATTCCCGTTCAGGAAAAAAAAAAAATCTACTTGTTGTTGAACAGAACGTAATTTAGATGCATCTCCAGTAATGCAAAGCGAGAGTGTTTGGAAAAAGCAAGCGGGCGGGTGCAGCGTGCAAAGAGCTGTCCAGCGCCGGAGGTGCTGAAACCGGGACTAGCTCTGTCCAGCCCTCTGCGAGGAACGGCAGAGGCAGTGGCAGCACGAGCAGCCGCCAGAGCGTTGGCAGCCACTTCCTATGCTCATCGGATCGTTTCAAACACTCAGAGTGTAAAGAGGCTTTTCAGATTTTCATACCAGCTCTGATTCTCGTCCTGTATTTTTGGATCGTGAATGCTGTCTTTTAAAATGCGGATTTCTCTGAAAAGCCTGCCTAAAAGGTTATATAGCTTGGGTTGGGTGATAGGATCTTTTCCGCTGCTGGTTAGGGATTTTTCCTCCCTTTAGAATTAGCTGCTGTGAAAATTTCACCCTGGAAACGGGAAGCAGCAGCAGCGGCATCAGCTGGTTACGACTCTTATTGCCTTTGCCTGGTATCCAGGGGAGGGGTAGGTTTCAGACATGAGCTTCCCACTCCACACTTCATTCAGCCCAACACGCCTCTGAAGCCCTTGACATTTCTCCCCCTGACCTGCATCTCTGCCCTGGAGTAGAAACATTAAGCTAACACCAAGTCTGCTAGAACATTTGGAAGAATAATCCACTCCAAAGTCTGGTAGGAAGGGGAAAGAGGGCCTGCTTCAATTTCTCTTTGGTATAGCCATTCAAAATTCTAAAGCATATGGTTTTTTTTCCCACCCCAGCAGAACAATAAAAATGGTATCAACCTACGCTTTCTTAGTTGGGGGGGGTTAGATGGGGGAGAACCCTTCCACCCCCAGCTGAACTACTCTACAGGAAGAGGGAGAAAAGGAAAAAAAAAAAAAAGCTAGAGAGTTCGACCAATCAACTTTATTAGCATTACACGTGTTATATACTAAATGTACCAATTCTCCCCTCCCCTCCCCAAGGCATGGAAACTCTCCAACTAGCAAAACCTGGTTATGTGTGTGTTTTAATTTCAAACCACATTATTATCTGTGTTAAAAATTACTCTAAAATTCGAAGTGAATAACTCCTAATTTTGAATGTGGTACTTTTGATTTCACCTACTCCATCCTTGAATGCCTAAAGCTATTGGGTTAAATATGCATGCAGTCTATTTCTGAGAGATTTCAATGAGAGAAGCTTCTCTGTGACAGTTGGACTTCCAAGTTGAGCTACAGAATATAATTCACACTATCCTTTTTGGTATCTAGAAACAATGTTTTTAATATATGTGATTTTGTATCATTAATATTTATGACTCAAAATACTCTTAATTACAAGTTCTTTTAAGAAGGAATATTTGAGTGAGGAATTTGAGGAAGGCCACATAAAAAAATTTACTAAGTTCACCCAAATACTTTTAAGTATCACCAGTTCAAAATTAGGAGGTCTCTTTTCTTTCTCATGATGTCATGCAGTCATGTCAAATGTAAAAATATGTAATCAGTAATACCTTCAACCAACTGCAATAGTATTAAATCCCACTTCTATCTAACCATAGCAGCACTTCAGTTTATCTCAAAAGCTGTATCTTATCTTCTTGAGACAAACAGTGAAGGCCAAATGAAAAACATTTAGCTTAGTTGATTAAAGTTTAAAGAAGAAAGACATAGTTAAGAGAACCTGACATGTTTTAAAACATAATATCTGCATTATTCATCCTGGATGGCAGCTCTACTTTAATGCAGTATCTGTGCTTTCAAGATGGAGTCTAGTACTTAAACTTTTCACATTATGTAGCTATGAGCAATAAACCAATGTAAAGTCTTAAAAAGGAATAAAAACTTTACTGTAAATAAGACCTAATATGAGACAAAATTATGTATCTATACCCAGGTAATTAAGAAAATGTTAGCATCACTAAACGTTGGCTATCAGATATTAAGTCTGTGTTCAAAATAATGATGTTGGACTCTGACGATCTTGTAAATTTTACACAACATCTTTAGAAAAGTAGGTCAATTTACTTTACTTTGTTTGTACAATGATTGCATTGCTGACCTGACCCAGCCTTGGGCAGAACTGGAAAATGACATGGGTCTCACTGCCCCCAAGCATGAAATGCTTCAAATCTCTCTGGGCCCCTTTCCACGTGTATCTTCCTGAGGCTACATAGTCTGTGTCCCTACCTTTCTTTGGAATTATTATCACTTTCTTGACTTTATCTGATTAAACTAATATAATAATATGAGTGAGTATAGTGTGATGTACTCTTCTCAGTTTAAAACAACGTATAAGGGGCGCCTGGGTGGCTCAGTGGGTTAAAGCCTCTGCCTTTGGCTCAGGTCATGATTCCAGGGTCCTGGGATCGAGCCCCGCATCGGGCTCTCTGCTCAGCGGGGAGCCTGCTTCCCTTCCTCTCTCTGCCTGCCTCTCTGTCTACTTGTAATCTCTGTCAAATAAATAAATAAAATCTTAAAAAAAAATAAAACAACGTATAAAACACAAAATAATGCCTCTGATAAAAGAACATCAGAATTTGGAGCAGATAAGTAGTAGGGAAGATTTTGAAAGGTAAGAGAATAACTACCAACTTCTAAATTTGGCCAATCCCAAGAGCTGAGCAATAAACATGATACCACTCTCAAAACATATTTTATATTGTTTCAAAAAACCTTAATATTTTAAAACCATATAAACTCTTAAAATTAGTTCCTAAATCACAAGCATACATGTCACTATTATTACAAAACCTATAGTATGTGTCATCTATATTTTTAAACACTTCATAGCTTATTCTTCCTGCACAAAATTCTTTGAAAGCATGGTATATGTGTCTGATTGATTTCAGGGAGATCTTGTAAAGCAAACTGATATTTGGTACTGCTAATGTGAAACAAAGTAGCTTCTCCAAGTCTGTAAAAATAAGATTTCAAACATGTGGACTATTGCAGCATTCATATTATTCTTCCAATATCAGAGGTTTTTTTGCAGGCTATGATTAATGGTATATCTGTGAATTATTTGTATTTATTAAGTCTAGGTTGTCACCAATAAGACAAACAAACACAATGAAATATATAGGAACATTAAAGATATAATAAGAATAACAGACTGACAATGTCAGAAGAGAACACAGAATGATGATACAGATACACATATATATTTTACTGAAAATCACATATTTCTTTTTCACAATTATCTTTTCTGGGCATTAAAATTTTTTTCAAATAGTTTTCAAAAATAACTAGGCCTGCAGAAATTCTATATACCCAGAACATTCTTTGTTGGTTACACCTACATTCACGCATGTTAGCTGTTAGCTGTCATCTGTACCTCTTCTCCTTCTTCCTATTATTAGGCTGGATAAAAGAAGAAGAGTCTGCCTATCCCAAGTATTCAAAAGTACATACTCACAAGCATAGAAATGTGAGACACAAAATCTGTTACTTTCTAGCTTAATATTTATTTGAGGCTTTCCCCAATTTCCTAATTGGGTTTCTTTCCTAACCTGGTTTCTTTTTGGATCTGAGTATATCATTGGGTTCCTGATTCCATGGGAGCTTTAAATAATATAGGATGTGACTAAATTCTCTAGTATTTACGATTACAGAAAAAAAATTATCTGTTCTCTTTGACAAAAAGTTATTCAGTAAAACCTGGTAGCAAAAACTTAGTGACCCATTTCAAAACTGTTCCAAGAAACCAAACTTTTATCTTTGAAATAGCAATACAACCAGACATTTCACTTGAATCATTCTTTTATAAAACTGTCTATTCTACTTCATAAGTCAATGTGTAAAGTATTTATTATAAATAAGCTATACACTTTAGGAGGTTTATTAACTTTTAGGATATTAACGGCCCACTTATTCAAAATCATAATAGCTACAATGGCAATTCAAAAAATTTACATTCAATTTCTGAGTACATTCTTCTTACCACGTATGTATATTGAAAGAAAGTGTTTCCCATGATAATAGTTACTAATTTCTAAAAATTAGGTGAATCTGTACTATTTTTAATGTATAGATTATACCCAAGTAAATGATGTGTATATGGCTCTTGGTATAAGTTATTCCCATAGCACAGAAAATTTTGGAGTTAACTCAATTTTGAGTTAAAGTAGTATTTGAGGGTAATTCCTACTTTTTAGAACATTGCAAATATTGCAACTATTGTTATCTCTAGCAACTGTTACTATGTCAAAACACAGTGAATAAATAATTAGAAAGTTTTGCTAGAAGTAACCTTAGTGAGCTTCTAGCCCATTGGTTTTCTACACTTGATTACATTAAAGTTACCTGGAGACCTTTAAAAATTAAGCCCTGGGGTGGGTCTTGGGCATTATTACTTTCCTAATGCTCCCCAGATGATTCTGTGTGCAGCCAGGGTTGAGAATCACTGATCTATATCAGCCACTTAGTTTTATAGATAAGAAAAGTGAAGTACAGTTAATTTAGGACACTTGTTTTAAGTCAGAGTGAGAAGAAAAGTTGGGTTTCTCACTTCCATATCAGAAGTTTTTAATGCTAAGTTTTAATTGCAATCTCTTTTAAAACAGAATGTAACATGTCCTATGAAGTTGTAAGAATATCTGAATGTCATGCATTTTTACATTTGCAACCATTGTGGTACTAGTGTCACAGTTTTAGTAAACTGAGTTATCAATGGATAAAGTTAGCAAAGGGTAGGTAGACTGTCACACTGTATTATTTATATCTTATATTTAAGTAATATACCCTATGATGCATTAAATTAAAACATTGATTTTATACCAATTTTTCATGACATAAAACATCTCCTGTCTCTATAGTGAGATCATTTACTGTTTTGGGTGACATAAAAGCTTAAATTCCAAATTCTGAAAACAGAATAATGGTTAAAAGTTCTAAGTTCTTTTTTCCTTCTAAAAATGATATTCTCTGTATTGTGATTCAATGGAAGACTTATTCAAAATTATTTTTATATTAATTATAATGTTATCTGTATATAGCAGATACATATGCTATATACAGATATCATTATATACTAGTATGTGTGTGTATATATGTAATAATAAATGAAGAGTAATACCCACATAAACCACATACACTTCATTCATTGGGAGGAAATTTAGAAGCAGATACTTTGCTACCACCAGAAAGAGCACTTATCATCCACTGTGTTGGGCCTGGAATTAATAGTGAACCTTCTATACCAAAACACTAGATTTCCAATTTGTTATAGAGAAATGAAGTAGTTCCAGGAATACTCTATATTTAGATCCCCCAACAATCCTTTGTGTCTATTAATCCTTCCCATCCAACACAGGAATATTGATTGATAAATTCACCTCACTTTCTTCAGTTATAAAATTAACACTCTCCATGCCATACTAGAATACTTGTGTCTTTTGAGAACTCTATGTTGTTTGCCTTTGAATCTCTGCCATGCGGCTTTTCACTTAGTAGGTACTAAATGATATTTGTTTAGTTAATTTAATGATTATTTACACTTCAAGCAATGACTGTTAATACTGATGGATCCAAACAAATGTCTTAGCTCTAATTCATTTGTCGTTCTTCAGCATATAGTAGAAAAATAATCTGAAGTGTATCAACAGGCTAATCTATTAGTTTTTGGTCTTCAAACACCATTTGATGACAAATTCTGAAAGATTCAGCATGCTATAGTGATTAGGTTCAGCAGCAAGACCTGAATGACCACTAACCAACCAGTCAATAAGTATTTTTAGAGAGTGCTTTTCAAATGCTAAAGTAGAAGATGCATTAAATAATAATAATAATAAGTTTCTTTTTTTTTGAGATGGGGACAGTCTGGTTGGGAAGACTATATAAAATCCAAGAGTATATTTTCTGCTTTATTACAAATTATTCCAGGAAATGTTATCAGTTCTACCCTTCTATTCTAAGAACCATCATTTAATGTCTGGGTAAATCCCATCACTGGGCTCCTTGTTTCCATTCTTGCCACCTAACCTCAAGTTAACACAGTAGCCAGAGAGCTCCTGTTGAAACATGTCAACTCATGTCACTCTGTTCAAAAATCTGTCAGTGGTTCTCCTGATCTCACTTGGAGTAAAAGACACATATCTTACAATGACCTATAAGGACCTGTAATATCTGGTGTGCCCACTACTTTCATCTCCTACTTGTCTTTGCCCATCATTTCCAAAAGCAGTGAGCTTTTTGTTCTCTCACCTTAGCATTTTATGCTGGGAATTGCCTTGGCCCAGAATTCAGTCCTCAAAGATAATTATATTTTTTACTCCCTCACATCATGTAGGTCGCTGCACTGTCATTCTACCAGAAAGGTTGTCGCCAATTATCCAATATAAGATAGTAATCCCCTATCAGTGGTAGGTTAAAAACGGCCATGAATTCTATATAACTCTTCCCACTGAAAGATGCATTTTCTTTCTTTTTCCTTTGAAACTTCATAAGCCTTGTGACTTGATTTGATCAAAAGAAAGCAATGGAAATGATTTGTGACTTCTGAGCCTTGACCCCAAGAGATCTTACAGTTTCTATACTCAACACTCATCATCTTTTCTGCTATCATGTGGAGTAGACTCAGGTGAGCTTCACTAAATATGAGAGAGAGCACTAACTACCAGACATGTGAGAGAGACCATACTAGATTTTTCAGCCCCAGGTTGAACTGCCAGAGAGAACTGCATTTTCATGAATGACACCAGATGAAACCAGCAGAAGAACCAACCAACTGAACTCAACCAAACAGCTGGGCCATACAATTGTGAACAAATAAAACAGTTGTTGTTTTAAGCTTTAAGATTTGAGGTGGTTTGTTGTATAATAACTGATATATCACCTAATAATTTCTCATATGCCCTTTGTCTTTACCCTGTTCTGTTGCTGCCATAACACTTATCCCATCTAATGCATTATGTATATATTTTTAACTCATTTTTTGCTTGTCTTTGCTTATTAGAATGTTTTTTTTTACTTCAGTATTCCCAGATCCTAAAAGAGTGTCTGATACATAGTAGATGCTGAATAAATATTTATTGAATAAATATCCAGTACAGATTTTGGACTAGAAAAGTCAGATTTTTCTACACTATTAATTCATTTTTTTAATTTAACAAATATTTATTCAGCATCTAATATGATGCAGACACTGAGCTAGGTTATTTTGTGGACATACTAGATTTGCACTTTGTCTTTTGGAGCTTGAAAGCTTCAGTTGAAATTATCTTGCAGGTGTAGTGTCACTGCCTCTTTGTCATAAAATACACATTAAAACCAAGAACATGTTGCCCTTAAGGGTCACTGAACATCATTTACAAGAATGGTAGCACCAGTTTTATTGTCAGTAATAGCTTGTATTTATTTATTTACTTCTTATATTGTGGTAAATACACTTAAAATCAGGTCTATCTTCTTAATTTTTTTAAATGCACAGTATACAGTATTGACTCTAGGCACAATGTTGTTCATCAGATTTCTTGAATTTATTCATTTTGCATAACTGAAATTTAATACCTGTCAAATAGAAACTCTCCACCTCCTCCTCTCCACAGGCCCCAGCAATTACATCCCCAAAGTACAGGCAACAAAACCTAGACAAGTGGATTATATAAAACTAAAAACCTTCTGCACAACACAGGAAACAAATACCCTAGAGTGAGAAGGCAGCCTATAGAATGGGAGAAAATACTTGCTAACCAAAGATTTGGTAAGAGGTTAAAATCCAAAATACAGGGCACCTGGGTGGCTCAGTTGGTTAAATGGCTTTCTTGAGGGGCACCTGGGTGGCTCAGTGGGTAAAAGCCCCTGCCTTCAGCTCAGGTCATGATCCCAGGGCCCTGGGATCAAGCCCCACATCTGGCTCTTTGCTCAGCAGGGAGCCTGCTTCCTCCTCTCTCTCTGCCTGCCTCTCGGTCTACTTGTCATCTCTGTCTGTCAAATAAATTAATAAAATCTTAAAAAAAAAAAACATTGTTTAAAAAAAAAAATGGCTGCCTTGAGCTCAGGTCATGATCCCAGGGTCTTGGGATCGAGTCCCGCATCAGGCTCCCTGCTCAGTGGGAAGTGGGTTTCTCCCTCTCCCACTCTCCCTGCTTATATTCTTTCTTTCTCTCAAATAAATAAATAAAATCTTAAAAAAAATCCAAACTACATAAGGAATTCCTATACCTCAATAGCAAACTAAAAACAAAACTGATAAAGTGGGCAAAATAATCATTTTTTGCTATTGTTTTAAAATTGGAAATAATAAGAGTAGAAAAAATGTATGGGAAGAAATAGCATTAAGGAGGCTAATCTACTGGGTTATAAATATGTATAAATATCTTCACCATGATTTATTAATAATTAAAGGTTACAGCATGCTAGCTGCCATCATTAATTGGTCAATAAGGAAATAATCACACTAATGAAAATAACAGCTAACATTTATAGAGTATCTAACTCAATGTTAGGGGCTATAGTAGATATTATAAGTATATGTATATACATATATTTATTTATTTATAATTTTAAAATTATAATTTTAAAATAAATAAATATATTTATTATTTATTAAAATATAAATATAAATATATTTATAAAAATATATTTTATTTATAAAAATAAAATATAAATAAATATATTTATTTATTATTTTAAAATATATGTATTTTTTTAAAATCCTAAATCAAAATATCACGGTAGATATTGCTGTGATTTTCCCAGGTAGGAATATTTAGACAAATGGACCTAATGCCTCCCTCTAGAATCATAAGGACCCTAGAGCTATAAGAGGTGGAGTTAGAAGCTGCCTAGATATCTCAATCTGTATAATAACCATGCAAGCCCTGGACTGCCTACCTTTGGCTTTATTGTTATATGTTTAATAGAAATAAATGGAACCAAGAGATTGTGGCTATGCTAAGGCTGCCCAGCTGGTAAAGGGCTGTGCCAGGAATTGAACCCAAGTCTACAAGACTTCAAAGCAGATTCTCCTTTCTCTGTTCTCTCAGCGAGGGGTAGATACAATGAAAGCACACAACAAGAGTTAAGAACATGCAGGGACAGTGCTCAGAAATGGTGACCGCATTTTGAGAATTAAAATCTCAAAGTCTTTTATGTCCCATTGTTTCTGAGTTGCCCAGCAAACAGTTGTTTACATTAACTCTTTTTTGTCTTTCTGTGAAGTGTGTCCCTTCCCTTTCAAGTCCCAGGTCCCTACCCCCTTCTTCGTAGTTCAGGATTATACAGATACCTCATTCTGCCAGACTGTCTTTGGAATTCCATGTCTGTGTGGATCTCCATACAGAGGAAATTACATTTTATTTTCTCCTGCTAAACTGTCTCATGTCTATTTGATTCTTAGTCCAGCTAAAAAGACCATGAAAGGCAGAGGAAAGTCTTCCTCCACAATAATACCTTGGGAAGAAATGATAAGAGTTGTGAATTCCTCCATAGATCTTAACACCTCTAAATCAAATCACTATACTATAAACATTATTTGCCAAAAGTATTTCCGAAAACTCTGTAGGGGCATACCTATGATTCACAGCAGTTTTCTATAGGCTAAAACTCTGGCACAAAAACATTCAACAGCAGAATCACTGAGTAAGCTTTTTCCTCCCATTCCGTTTGAAATTATAATTATGATGTGGCCTGGCTGTAAACTGATCTAGCCATACTTCTGGCACTGGGTGACAGGTTAGTTTTTTTTTTTTTTTTTTTAAAGATTTTATTTATTTATTTATTTGACAGAAATCACAAGCAGGCAGAGAGGCAGGCAGAGAGAGAGGAAGGGAAGCAGGCTCCCCGCCAAGCAGAGAGCCCGATGCGGAGCTCTATCCCAGGACCCTGGGATCATGACCTGAGCCGAAGGCAGCGGCTTTAACCCACTGAGCCACCCAGGCGCCCCAGGTTAGCTGTTTTTTAAGTTAAAAATTTGAGCAAATGTCTGTAATGTTAACCCAAATGAGAAGGATAGATCTTAACAACTTACTGTTGAGATGTGAAACTAAAACACCTATTAGAGGTTGACGTTTAAGTCACTCAAGATCCCAATGCTTTGTTTCTGGGATAAAGCTGGGAATATGGAATTTTGATACCAGAGTTATTAGTTTCAAAAAATAGAAATTTTAGATCTTGAACAGTTAATCATACTTCAAAAATATGATTCATCACTATCTATATAGAAAAATGCAAAAATCCTTGGACATATATATAGTTTAAATGACTACTTGGATGACACGGTATTCTTAGAACTCTGATACAGGGAACCTAGACTATTACCGTAATGTTTCTCTGCTTACTTCCTCCGTGTATTATGTGCAATTTGGGAACCTGGATATTAGTAGAAAGGAAATGGAAATGATTGGAGTGACAGAACAAAGTATTATCATACACACAAACACATAAAAATGAAATAAAGTAGTCTGCATATGAAAAATTGGATTAAATTAAAATATAAACTAAAAAAATAATCTGTTAACAACCAATTGGTTCATATTCATATATTTATTCAAGTAACTTTGTACCAGATCTAATATAACTCATTTGCAACTGCTGAGTTCTTTAAAAACTAATCAATATCCCAGCATTGCAGTGTTTAAAGTAAAAAAACTCATTCAGTAAAAGCAATGCTGCAAACATTTTGTATCTACACGATGACAGAGATAAGTACATGCTTTATAATAATGGCTTCAGTAAGTATTACAATAACTTTTATCAGGTTTTTTCCTTCTAATTAAAATTACACTTTGAATTTGCTTGTGACAAGTTTCAAAAGAGCTTGCCAATTTTCCTCCCCTTTTATATCATCTATAGAATCTATGGAAAAACAATGATCTTTATCCTGCATATAGTTTTTATTGTGTGTGTAGGGATTTTTGTTTGTTTAAGTCATAGATATGGCAAAAGGAAACTTGGTTTCTTGTCTCAGCTGTGCCACACCAGAGTGCTATTATCTGGAGGAAATCCCTAGCCCACTCTGGGACTCAGTGTTCTCATTTATAA
This sequence comes from Taxidea taxus jeffersonii, assembly GCA_003697995.1. Classification (NCBI taxonomy): domain Eukaryota; kingdom Metazoa; phylum Chordata; class Mammalia; order Carnivora; family Mustelidae; genus Taxidea; species Taxidea taxus. The sequence continues at coordinate 24,238 of ML103777.1, read as the reverse complement.
AATTAGACAGTTGTGTGTTCTACCAATCTTATAGAGATACTGTGTTGATAAAACTGAAAATAATGAATAATATCTTCATCATTTATTTGTTTAGTGGATATATGATGTAGGCATTATTAATGGAGATGAAAATCATATTTCTAAAAGTTAAGATTCCTAAATAAATGAAATAGATTATGATAATCACATATTCCATTTTACTGACAAGAACCAATGTCAAAGGAGTCAAGAGACATAAAGAAAATTACCTATTAAAGATTATCTCTTGGGGCGACTGGGTGGCTCAATGGGTTAAACCTCTGCCTTCGGCTTGGGTCATGATCCCAGGGTCCTGGGATCGAGCCCCGCATCAGGCTCTCTGCTTGGCAGGGAGCCTACTTCCTCCTCTCTCTCTGTCTGCCTCTCTGACTACTTGTGATCTCTCTCTGTCAAATAAATAAAATCTTAAAAAAAAAAGATTATCTCTTATCGTGACACCATAATGTTTCTAGCTTTAAGAGGCAATGCCAAAGTCTGTGTTTGGAAGACCCAAAGTTAAAAGAAATGAAGTAACTAATGTCCTCTATGAAGAAGAAAGAGATGGTATGAATTTATTTTCACCATGAATTTTTTGTTGTTGCTATTACTATAAAGATCGTAAGAACTGGAAAGAGAACCCGAGATTACAAAACCTTTGGGATCATATAACCACATGGCCAACAGCTACATCACATTTTATATGATGGGTGGGCTAGTAAAATATGAAGAAGATAAGTATATATTATCAGGGAAGGAATACATGTCATATTCTGACATGAAATGCAAAGGATGTAATATTTCCTATCTCCCAACACACTGCCATTACCATGAAATTATCAATGAATACCTTCCATTAAGATACTTTATCTGGATATTAGGAATATTTAAAATAAATGCTCTGGTAAGCATAGTGGAAAGTAATAATATATGAAATTACAAAGATGTAGTGATTTCTGCAAACCTCTAGCTTTGAGGAATCTTGAAGATGGAGGTCTTTTGTGGGATGCCATAAATTACCCACCTCTCACAAAACAAAAAGATGTTAGGTAAGTGAGGGTCCAGTCGCGGCTACGGCTGACATTCACAGAGAAAGCACTATTCTGAGAAGAACATCTCATACCATTTATTTACCAAGTTATACGCTCTTGACTACATGGCAACTTGACCTGAGAGCAGCAATGGAAAAGGGAAGCCTGTGCTTTAATTCCTCAATGGGAGCTCATGCAGAAGAGGCAGGAGTGTCTCTAAGTGAATTATGTAACACGACTTTTTAAAGTTCAATGCTTAATGACGATAATGCCCAAGTTGATTTTTTTTTTTTAAAGATTTATTTATTTATTTTAGAGAGAAAGAGCATGAGCATGGTCCCACATGAGTTGGGGGAGAGGTAGAGTGAGAGAAGCTCAAGCAGACTCCCTGCTGAGCGAAGGACAGACAAGGGCTTGGTCTGATGACCTATGAGATAAATACCTGAGCTGAAAACCAAGAGTCTGACCCTTAACCAACTGAGCCACCCAGGCACCCCCTTAAGTGGATTTTTAAAGTCTCGTGAATAAATTTGAAAGGGCAGTATTCTAGGAGTTAATGGGTAGCTGAAATTACGGCTTTATAGGTACTGATGTAGACACCCTAAAATACTGACTTGAATAATTTGGAGAATATGAAATTCTGCTTTAACCTCCTATGTTGGTAAATTTATATAAAATGTTTTCCTGCCTTTTTGGTACAAGGCATAGAGATTTCAAAGACTGAAAGACAAACATAGTCTCTGCCCTCAGGTACAGTGGAGACAAATATACAACTTGTCCATCCCCACCCTAATTAAGAAAATTCCAAAACCTAGAACACAGTTAGAAACTGTAGGTATGTGGCTAGTGCTGTGGTGACAAGGGAAAGAATGACGTGAGTCCTTTTCTCAAAAGTCTGGCATTTAGAGAAATACATGTTGCCATATATTTGAAGAAATGTGTATTCTATCTTCCTATCATGCTGCTGCTCCTATGGAACTATGGTTAACTTCCTACATTAATAAGACAAGCAGTGAAAATTCATGGTTGAAGGACAGCTTTGAACCCTCCATGGCATAATTAACATTTTAATGAGCAGTCAAGGCCTTTCCTGTTTTGGATCTCAACCTTGTGTCTCCTGAGTGGATCTCAATCTGTTGAGCTCAGAGAATGAGGTGACTCCGTCTTAGTGAGATTTTAAACAAAAGTAGACCACATAGGCCACTGTTTCAGCTTGATACTGCTCTCCTTTGTTAGCAGAACTCACTTATATTTGAATGTGCCATGTCAGTATTCAACAACTAATTTTCAGCTCTCGTTTCCTTTTTAACATGTATAAAAACTGTACCCACCACACTTACATTCTAGGAATGGCTAATTTTCAGTAACTGACTAATTGCAAATTCCCCTCATTTGTAAGGTGCAGTGGGCTAACTGCTATTTGGGGACACAAAAATTTGCAGAGGAAGCATTGGGTAATGCTTGTAATTTAATTATTTGCAAATCAAACTGCCTAACACACCAAAGGCACTAAACTTCTTCATTGGAGACAAGTTTGAAGGTCATTAAAAAGCTATTTGTTTTGAGGTTTCAGAAAGTAAAGTACCTAAAAAAATGTTCTAATGGATAGAAAAACACTTTTATTCCCAGATAAAATCTTTCAAAACATTAAAAACCAATCTCCTTTTTTGTGTTGGGGGGGGGGGGGGGGGGGGGGAAGACCTGTCATGAGAAAAATTCCTGTGGGAAAGATTCAAGCATCTTAAAAATGAAGCTTATAATAGAAGAGCCTTCTCTGTCATAATTAATATAGCTTCACTAATATAAAACCCTGGCTTCCTCTCTCATCTTCATATCTCATTTCTGACTGCAGCAGACCTATTACTATAATGTATGTTATACATATAGCACAATATATGTTAGTGTATTATTCTTATTAGGTAAAGGCTGCAGAATCTCAGGGAATTTTGACGTTTATTTCTTGGTGACAAGAAAGTGTAGCTCAAGTTATCTCTTAAGATGTGAACATTAATAATCCACATAGATAATGAAGTCGTTCAACCACTTCTTTAAATTTTGCTTACTGATTCAGTCATAAAAGCCAAGGACATCATGCCATTTACCTACGAGTTATATAATCTTTTAGCAAAGTTGCAGACTGAAGTTGTGTTCCTTGTATCCTCCAGTGTTTTTTCTCTTAACCATAGTCAAGCATATAAAAAAAAGTTAAAATGTAGATATGTCTGCCATATTTAGTTGATTAATTTATGAAGAATAGTTGTTACACATTATCTACCACTGAAGTAAATTTCAAGTGAAGAAGAGGACTTCAAGTTCTCTAAAGAGAATCAGACATCAACATAATGTTCCACAATATAAATAACCTAGTTTTGTAGCCAACTATCTAGAATACATAGAAAACCCCTGGAAATAAGAAAAATTTTCCTATTGAGGCTACATTTGAGAAGACTAGTATAAAGACTGGTTATTCTCAGAATGGTACATAAAATTTATTCTGCGTAATTTCCAACTTTGCAATTTTAACACAAAGAAACAAATTACTTATGTTAATACTTCTCTAAGTCAGGCCATTAAATATGTATCTTCAGTGTTTTAGAGTTTAACTGTAACCATTCCCAGAGACAAACACAGGCTCAACAACAGTCCTGGGAGGTATAATAAGTACATTCTAGAGTAGCAGTTTTATATTATTAAGGTGGCTTCAGGACCTTTTAATAGGGGAGACAAATGCTGATAGTGTTAGGGCCTGCTTAACCTAAGGGCAGCCATAACAGGTTCTATAACCCCCTGGTGACTTAGGCCCCTACTCACAGGCCAGTGTCGGGCTTATCAGGACAAAACAGGATGTGGGCAGTTATGCTAAGAAACCAAATGTGCATCTAGCTTCAGTTCCTGGAATTTTGGAATTGTATCTTACCCAACCAAGTTATGGGCGGCTGAATTGTGAACTGTGTGTAACCACGAGGGCTATGGAAAATTACTGTGTGACTTATGCTTGCTGTTTGAAACATATATAAACCCCTAGAGCCTCGCATTCGGGGTTCTTGTTGAAACCCGCTGTGCTGGGCAGATACTTGGACCCCAGCTAGCTGGCAATAAACCTCGATGTGTGACTTGCATTGTCTTGAGTGTCCTCGGTTCTTTTTGGGGAGGTGGTCGACACTGGACCTTAACAATAGAAATCCATGGCACCTCCAAGTAAGAGTAAAGGATATTTCACAAACTAAGTGCTGCTTGGTATATTGAATAACTCAATAGATGGTTCAGAAAATCCATTGTGGGTGACCCCCCAAATTCTCAATGTCTCCAACTTCTCCTAGTAAGTGCTACTTCTTCCCCCCTTCTGAGCTCTCTTCACCTAATTAGGCTCCTTTTTCTACCAGGCTTGCTGAACAAAGCCTCCTATAAAGGCAATAGATTCTTTATGGAAAGTCAAGCACAAAAGAATAGGAAAAAGAGAAAGAACTTGCTTTTGGAGTCCCCTGCCTATATTCCAGTAGTTCTGTGTGATTTCTTTTAGGTTCTGAGTACAGATATCCTTAAACTAATTCATTTAGTCATATCCTTATGAATTATATTTTCTTTCAAATCTTATATGACATGACAGAAAAGACCATTATTCACAGTTACTCAGCTGCTCTTTTCTTTTCCTTCTTCTTCTCAGAGAGCCAAAGTACAGATTACAGTGATTCCTGCTTATACATCTATACTGGGACATAAACTGTCTAGGGCTGCAGTGTATATAGAATCCTGACATGAATGGGGAAAATATTATTAGTGGATTCTAAGACTGGACTATTACTAAAATATGAGTTGCTTGTTTGGGCGCCAGACTCAGTCATGGCATTAAAGGGTTCAAATATTCAACAACAAGTACTTATTAACACTTTGGACAAAAGCTTTCATATCAATAGAACAATGACTGCTTTGTTTTACAATGTAAGGCTTAAAAGACCTTGATCTTTTTATCACATGGAGATAAGGTTTTAGGTGCCCACCCAAATATATTAATGTTAAGTACAAAAAGAAGTAACTCAAGACCATCTCCTGAATATTAAAGGGTCTTGTGTCCCTGTGTAAGAGTCAGGTACTGTGAACCGAATTTCCCATCATCTGCATCACATTCTTTTATTTTTATTTATTTGTTTATTTCATTTATTTTTAGAAGTGGGGGAGGGACAGAGGGAGAGGGAGAGAGAGAATCTTAAGGCTCTGTGCGCAGCACAGAGCCTGACTCGGGGTTTGCTCTCACAACCCTAAGATCATGACCTGACTTCAGGACCTGAGCCAAAATCAAGAGTCAGATGCTTAACTGACTGAACCACTGAGGTGCCACTCATTTTTTTTTTTTTAATTTAATACCTATTTAGCTCCAAAGGGATGAGGGTGGGGAGAGGCTATAACCACACTGCTCTTAATTCTGCCAGATTCAAATCTTATTCTCAGATACACCTCAGGAAGGATTCAAGGACAGAGAAATCTTCCACCTGGCAGCTGAGGGGGCTGTGAAGAGAAGCAAATCAGAGTCTTTAATCATCTTAGCAGCACAAAGGAGAAAATATGCTTAGCACCAAATCATCCATCTCCCACTGCATCTTTCAGCCAAATCAAAGGCCCTGTGGGACCAGAGGTAAGAAGTGCTGCAGCTCATGGGATAGTGGGTGACATACTGCTTCTTTCCCTGGTAGCCAGGCCACCTTGAACAAAACACTGCATTCGTTCTGTATCACACAGCTTTCCTTCTCAGCCATGTTACTGAACTATAGATAATTTATGACTGCAACACTCAGGAATAACGGACAGGAAAAACAGATGCTCAAGGCTGGGTTTTGCCAGTTTTCTAATTGCTGCCTATTACTTCATAAAAATCACTTCTCCCCTATACAGGTTTTTTCCCCCCCTATACAGGTTTAATTGCAATCATTGTATAGGTGGGTTTTAGAGCCTTGAGATAAAGTCTAAGATAAGAACTGGTCTCTTTATCTTAGGCCTTCAGGACAGTACTGATAAGCCCCCTCTCTTCTCAGTGACTGCTGCCAGGCCTCCAGAGGGCTGGTCCACACAAATGAGGACCATATTGCTGCTGTCTCCAGAGGAGCCTTTAGTGAGACCCCTTCTGGATGAAGCATCTATCTCATCCACTCAAGACTCAGAGAAGCTGAGGTACACTCTTCTCATAGTTGTTAAGCTGGACTGGAAACAGTGGCTGAAAGGGGGCACCCTCGATTCAAATACCTCATTGTTCCAGGAATTAGCTTCACACCACTTGAATGTCTTTTCCTTTTTTCCTCAATAACCCCTGCTAAAAAAGAAAGAACAGGCCCATAAAAGAATAACTGGTTCTAAATCCACATCACCAACAGGGGCCTTAATACCTAACCTAATTGCAAATTTAATCTCCCCCAGAAATATAATCTTAACCCATCAGTCTAGAATTTCCTGGTCAGCACTAGTGATGTAATACACTTGACCCTTTTTTTTCCCTAAAGACGAGTGAGTTTGCCTGATGCAATTGACTCTTCCCTTGTACCTTTGTGCTTTCTGTCTATAGAAGTCTTCCAGATTGTACCACTTCTCAGAGCTCCTTTCTATTTGCTAAATAGAATGCTGCCTGATTCATGAATCACTGAATAAAGCTAACTTGATTTTTAAATTTATTCAGTTGAATTTTGTTTTTTAACAGCACCTTCATGGTTTCAGGACAAGAGAGGCTACAAGTGGCAGTAAGGTCAGCAACTCTGTGCTCTCTTCATCTCTAAACCCAAAGGCATTCAGTTCCTCTGTTGACTGAGAGCTGATATTATCCACCTAAGAGCATCATTTAAACATCCAAGCCAGTGGGATCTTCTGTCCCTTAATTTTTTTTAAATTTATTTATTATTTGAGAGAGAGGAAGAGAGAGAGAGAGAGAGAGAGAGAGAGAGAGAGAGAGAACACATACATGGGAGGAGTAGAGGGAGAGAGAGAATCTCAAGTAGATTCCCTGCTGAACATGGAGCCTGCCAGATAGAGGGCTTGATCTCATAATCCTGAGATCTCGACTGAGCCTAAATCAAGAGTCAGACGCTTAACCAACTGAGCCACCCAGGCACCCCATGTGTCCTTTAATTCTGATCACTGTTGCTCCACAAGCAATGCGTGGGCTCTTTCTAGTTATTTGGTTCATGCAGATACTTTGTCTTGGGACTCGATAGGACTTTTCTAGGTCTATCTAGGCTACATTTCTGTGTCTTTAGAACCAACACCCCTGGGCTTTTGTTTCATGTGTACTTGGAATGGCCTTGCTCAGGGGACTCTAAAATCCCAGTGTCCTCTTTCCTCTGGTCTCTTACTGCAGATTCCGTGATTATGGACAATTACCCGGTCTTAGTCTTACCACATTAATTGCATTGAATGTTGGCTCAGCCTTACTTACATTTGTAATCTACTTTGTCTAGGTGGACAGCATTAGGAACACCCACTGATAATCCCAAAAAGGCCCTGTGGGTGACTCTTCCTTTAACAAGGTGTTAAAAGCCCTTCAAATTACTTAGCTTCTCAATAGGAACCCTGATCTTGAATCAGTCTTAAGCAAATTTTCTCACCAACTCTAGGTATTCAAATGCAAATGACCCCGGGCAGCAGTCTTTGGAGATGGAAAGCATTTCTGTTTAGACCCATTAGAGCCTCTCAATCAAGCAAATTCTTTAGTTTAGGGCCTTCCATACATCCTCTTAATAAAGTGCCTACTATTGTCAGACACTTACTGAACCTTTGGGAATATGAAAAAGATACTCAGGGGGTGCCTGAGTGGCTCAGTCGGTTAAGCGCCCAACTTTTAATTTCAGCTTGGGTCACATCAGGATTTCAGTGTTGTGAGACTGAGCCCAGATTCAGTGCTTCACACTCAGCAGGGAGTCTGCTGGAAAGTAGAGTCTCTCTCCCCCTCTTCTTCTCCCCTTCTCCCCCCATCCCTGCCAAAAAATAAATAAATCTTAAAAAAAAAAAAAAAAAAGATACTCTGATGCTGAAAACATTATACATTATACTATTTGAAATAAGGTCAGTATTTAGAAGCAGCCTAAAAATATGAAGGGGGGCCCACATGTTTATTTTGATCATAGTCTCCTATGCCAGTAGAAATTTTGAGAAAATAATCTTTGCATTCCAGAAAGCAGTCAAGGCAGCTAAATCAGTTGAGATTTGAATTCACTGTAACAACTTGGTCAACTGTGAAGAATTATAGGGTTAACAACATTCTGCTCTAGGATTACCAGGACCTGAGAAATGCATTTCATTGTGTATAAGACAGATACTCACACTCTCCTCCCTTGAATAAAAATGAGAGAAATTTTAGTGGTGGGAGAAGATCTTTAAATCAGCCCTAAGAATATTACAATAAGAGAATGGACAAGACCACTACTAATAAGTTCTGACAATTTTCCACCCACTGAAGTTTTTTTTTTTTTTAAATATTTTATTTATTTATTTGACAGAGAGAGACACAGCGAGAAAAGGAACACAAGCAGGGGGAGTGGGAGAGGGAGAAGCGGGCTTCCTGCTGAGGGCTCAATTCCAGGACTCTGGGATCATGACCTGAGCAGAAAGCAGAGTTTAATGACTAAGCCACCCAGGCACCCCACACTGAAGCCTTTAAAATGTCTCTAATGAGAATCATAGGGATAGTTTACATTAGTTGTCTTGTAGGTTTTACAACTCTTTATTTAAGCAAAAAAGCTTGAGTTCAGTTAATATATTCCTGAAAAGAAAATGCCTGACTTTTGAAAGCAATGAACATTTCATAAGATGAAAAGTTTGAATGAAATATGTTTATATTTATGTTTATGTTCATTTTGTTACCTTTTTTTGAAGCTAGCACTAAGAAAAAAGGGAAATGGGAAGAATCATAATTTATATGTTCTCTCTTCAACATTTTAAAATAATTTTAGACATAAAAATGTTGCAAAAATAGTAAAGAATTCCTGTATATCCTTACTCAGCTGTCTCCAATATCTACAGTATATATCTAAGTAAATATCTACCGTATAATTAATCTAAGTCATGAAATTAACAGTAGCATATACTATTAACTAATCTATAAACCATATTTGAAATTCACCTATTGTACCTCTAATGTCCCTTTTGTGATCCAGCATCCAATCCAGAATCTCACAGTGCATTTAGTTGTCAAGTCCCCTCAGTCTTCGGTCTGGGACAGTTCTTGTTTTTCATGATCTTGACAACTGTGAAGAGTGCTGACCACTTATTTTGTAAAATGGCCCTCAATTTAAATATGTGTGCATTTTCATAAGTGTAGACTGAGGTTATGCATTTTTGACAGGAATGTAATAGAAATGATGTTTTGCCTTTACTGGTACATCACACATCAGGAGATACAGAATACACTTAGGGCTTACTCCTGGTGATGATGATTCGGATCACTTGGTTAGACTGTACTTGCCATATTTCCATTTATAATTAAGGAGTATCTTTTGAGGGCGCCTGGGTGGCTCAGTGGGTTAAGCCTCTGCCTTAGGCTCAGGTCATGATCTCAGGGTCCTGGGATTAGAGTCCCTGCATTAGGCTCTCTGCTCAGAAGGGAGCCTGCTTCCTCCTCCCCTCCTCTGTCTGCCTCTCTGCCTACTTGTGATCTCTCTCCTGTCAAATAAATTAAATCTTAAAAAAAAAAAAAAAAAGGAGTATCTTTTGAGGAAATGTATTTTCTTCTGAGGATATGCAGTCTTTTAGAAATTAAGACATTGGTGATATTTTGGGTGACCTCTTTTAGGGATAGAAAATGTCTCATTTCCTTCTAGACACTAGTATGCCTTAAAGTCACCTGATGACTCCACTGGAGAAGGCTCTCTTAATTTTAAACTTAAGCAGATTTTAGGAGTCAAGTCTCTATAGCCAATGTCACCAGTCTGGCTGCTGTTTAGTTACTTTTTAGGTTGATCTTTGACAGAATTTCTTTCCACAATTTCAGTTGAGCTCTTCAATATACTGCTTGGCCCAACAATATAAAGGCAGTCTCTTTTGCTGAGCAGAAAAAATAAAATGGATCTGAATCATCAGGGATAGAGGATGCTTTAACTCAGTTCCTAGGCAAGCAGCACTGACTGTAGTCTTCAAGGGCTCCTGAGAACCCCTGTCAGGTCTACTCATTAATTATTAAGTTGATGTGCCAGTGAAATACCATTCCCCCTGACAACTGGAACAAAAAGAGAATTAAAGATTTTTAAATTTCATCATGCATATCTATGTCTCTATGCCTTTGTTAATGTTGCTCCTTCCTCTTTTGCCCTGCTGCATGGAGCATTCCTCCTTTACTAGCTCAGGTCAACTGCTCTGTCCTCTGAACTCTTCCTTGATATATCACATCTCAGGGCTGCTGAGTGTTCTGGCTCTTTCTGTTCTGGCAGTATTCTTTACATTTGTTTAGAGCAAACAGCATATTGTATAGTGGTTGATTATTGGGGGGGTGTCTTTCACCCCTATTCAATTTTCAGGTCCTCAACATCACAGACTACATTGTTCTACTTGGAACATATGCAATGGCAAATACTGAGCAAATGAACTACAAACTTCTCTACTGATCTATTTATCTATCCATTGTCTAGCCAGTCTTGCTTTACCTTTATGGTTATTGAAAGATTTAAGGTGACATTAAATATACATAATGAGAGATAAAATAATATTAAACAAAGATAGATATGAAAAACTGAGGTGGGAAGGAAGAGCCAGGAGTCTATCAAGCAAAGTACACATTATAATGCCCTGCATTTTTGTTATGGATGGAATCTAAATTAAGCCTTATGATAAATTAAAAAAAAAAATATTCCAAAAGTGTCATTAAAACTAAGGGACCATGTTGTGCAATGACAAAATGTTCTGTGTGGTGATTTATTTACCCAAAAGCCAATATATGATAAAAATTATTTTCTAAAAACAAAACACAGCAATGATCTGAAATCATGCAAAAGTATTAAGTGATTGCCAGGCAAGGTTTGTTCAAGCAACGCACACCTACCTCTCACTCCCATTTACGATTTCGGAACAAAGCTCTTTGGGAACTGGGGCACGTTACTCTTAAGGTACATGCGTATGAAAGTTAACAGCAAATTAACTCTATGTGTTGGATTTTTCTCATTCTTAGAATTAATAAATATAGAGGGAAGAAAATTATGTCCACTTGAAAGGTTTTCGAGGGGCAATGGGAGAGTGAGACCTGAATAAATACCTGAATTTGTTTATGTGCATGCACTTTAATTCTGTGCTAAGTATCTGCATTCATTACTCAAAAAAAAAAACAAAAAAAAAACCCCCCAAAACGAAGTAAATTCTCTGTAAAATGAAGACCTTATCTATTGCTCTACTGCATTTACCCACTTGGGTACCTCATTAGATTACTAGGTTAAACAGAAACATTATTTGATCATATTACAGAAACACTTTTGTCAAGTTATTCGCTTTGTCATACAAGACGATATCATTTTCCTCTCTTACTTCTTTATAAATTTAAAACTAAAATAATGTCTGCTACCTCCCACCACCTACCTATGGCTGCAAAGAGGCAGCTCAGGCCCACAGATCAACAAGAAAGTTCTAAAATCAGCATGATGAAGAACTGGTTCAGACTTAGTAAGAAAGGTTATACTCAAAGACCGTTAATCAAACATTACCCATTCTTTTTTTCCAACACATTAAGTTTTCTTATCAAATTAGTAGTTTCATTGTATGCAATGGGATTTGAAACAGGAATAAGAAGCCAATTAAATATTTCAAACATTCTGCCCACCCAATCAAGGAAGGAGTATAGTCAAGGAGTACAATTTTATGAATGTTCAGTAGTCTGGAGGAATAAAAGAAAAGGGCATATTTCAGTTTCTACTGGGGAGTAGTTCTTTTTTTCTTTTTTAAAATAAAACTTTCATGGAAAAAATATACAACAGATAGACAGACACCTTTAACCTTAAGTTAATTTTGAAATGTTGTAAATTAGCTCTCTGGTTAGGTCACCTTTTTTTTTTTTTTTAAAGATTTTATTCATTTATTTGACAGACAGAGATCACAAGTAGGCAGAGAGGCAGAGAGAGAGAGAGGAGGAAGCAGGCTGTCCGTGAGCAGAGAGCCCGATGCGGGGCTCGATCCCAGGACGCTGGGATCATGACCCGAGCTGAAGGCAGCGGCTTTAACCCACTGAGCCACCCAGACACCCCTGGTTAGATCACCTTTTGAAAAATTCAGTATTCCATATAAAATTCCAAATAAAATGGGAACTCAAAATACTATGGTCTGAATTATTCCTAAATGTAAAGTCTCAGGCTTCTCTCACTTCAGGCTAAATAAACTCTTGCTCCCACTTTAATTTTTTAAATGTAGCTGCATGTGATTTATGTTTTTACCAATTCAGCAAAGCTAATTAGAGGGTAATATTGGAAAAGGCCATCACCACCCCCATTTCCCAGGCAAATAAGCAACAAGTAGAATGAGTTTTGTTGCTTTTTCGGACACTTTATTGTTCCAAGTGTGATTACTACAATCTTATTTGATTTCTTGCAAATTCTCTATGTCAATACTGGAAATTAACTGTAGTCCTATGTTAGGATTTACAGAGGCCAGGAAAATACTAAACTTCCTTTTACACTTAAGAATAAAAATATTTCCACTAAATAAAACATATGCTTGAGTCTTTTTCTCCTTCCCTTGATACATTTCTCCAGATTATATACTTTCTAGTACACAAAATATATATACTTTCTAATACATGCAAAAAACACGTAGCCTAGTTGTAACATACACACAATTGGTCATGAGAGTGGGGAGCAATATAAACTTGGTGCTTAAGGTCAGACTTTTGAGCCATCTACTCATGTGAACAAATATTGTTCCAGGACTGGTTGAGAATTTGTGAACAAACAGCCCTCCCACTTATACACTGGACTGGGAAGCAGATATAAATAAATAAATAAATAAATAAATAAATAAATAAATAAATAACTATCTAATATAATATAAAGCAGAGGAGGGTGAGGGCACAGTCAGTGACAGGGTGGGCCAGGGGCTTCTACTTGGGTGGGGTGGCCTCTTTAAGTTCAGTTTCTCTTTTATTATCTCTTACTTGATAGAGTTGTTCTAAATTATATAATGCAGGCACAATGCTTAGGCAGTGGGGGACACTTAGATGCACTCAAAGAAAATATAATGGATCTACAAGATTAGGTTTGCCAGAAAACCGCAGATGATATTCTCTTTCACATATAGAATCTGAAAGAGAGTGGCCTGGTGTGATCTTCTACTGTGTCAGGGACCCAGGTTTCTTCTCTTTTATTGCTTTATTGCTTTATCACGAGTGACCTCCAGTTCAAGCACCAATATGACTGATCCCACTCCTGGCTGACTATTCCATTCCAGTCAGTACGGAGGAATAAATGGAAAAAGAATGCTCTCCCTTTCCTTAAGGGTACTTCCTGAAAGTCATATACAGCATTTTTTTTTTTTAAGATTTTATTTATTTATTTGACAGACAGAGATCACAAGTAGGCAGAGAGGCAGGCAGAGAGAGAGGAGGAAGCAGACTCCCTGAGAGCAGAGAGCCCGATGTGGGGCTCGATCCCAGAATCTGAGGGCAGAGGCTTTAACCCGCTGAGCCACCCAGGCGCCCCAGTCATATACAGTATTTGTGCTTGGAGGTCAATGACTATAACTTGGCCAGACTTAGGTGAAAGGAAGGCTGGGACATGTAGAGTTTTTAGTTTTTTTTTTAACCATAAGATTATGTTTCAGATAAAAATGAAAAGAGTTCTTTTTTAATAAAGAAGGGAAGAAGAAAGGTGACAGTCGCTATCTCAAATATATGAGGCCAGTATTATCTGAAAAGATTTATTTTACATAAGAACTCAGGCGGGAAGGGTCTCTTTCTCAGGAAGCTTTGAAATTCTCCTAACATCTTTGAAGGTAGAGAAATGTGGCAACAATGAGGACCCCAGATGATAGGAATTAAATAAAGCATTCTTGTATTGAGTGGATATTAGCTGCTTGTTTGAGTCAATATTTTGATGCTAAGAGTGCTAAACAATATTCCATTCCACCTACACAGTTCTGTTTTAACGAGGCTTTATTTCTAGCTGGGTTAGGTATATGTTAAGAATTTTACAAATTATTTAGCATTTACTTGGGTGATGTTTTAAATGAAGAGAAATATATAACAGCATATAATAATGAAAAAAATATTTACCCTAGTATTAAATGAACCCAGTTTTACTCTACTAGATTTTGCTGAATATTACATTAGGAACATGTTAATAAGTACACCATAATTTTTAGAAATTGAAAATTCTATAAAGTACACAAAACCTACTATCTAATTTTAGGTGTTCTTCGTTCATTACTATCAGAGCTATAAAAGAAATTAGTGATAATTTATAAAATTCCACAATTTTACAGTCCAGGAAACTAGGGATCAGGAAGTCTAAAAGAGTTGCTCAAGGAGAAATAAGTAGAAATTGACTCTTCTGATTACTAAGTGCATTGCTTTGGTAAAAAAAAAAAAATGAACTAGGACTAGGAAAAAAACAGCCAAGTAGATGAATTTTATTAACCCAGATCTTATTATCATCCTCAGAAAACTGAATTTAAGAACAAGGAACACTCAAGATATTGAGTTATCTTATGGATATGACCTATATGTTCCTCAATTTTGTACAAATGGTTCTTTCAGGTCTTTAAATACTTTGGATTTCTTTCTTTTTTTTTTTTTTTTTTGGTAAACATTTAATCATTTTCATTATCATTTCAGCAAAATAAGAATTTTAAGTTCAACTAAAAAATGTAGTGTATAATGAAAACACTTTCTTCTCATGGAGAAGAGAAAATTACTTTGAGGGCTCTGGGCTTTTTAATTTTGCACAGATTATTTAGGTTTGAAAGTTTCAGAGAGGCTTAGAAAGTTTAGGTTGATGGGTCCAGAATAAAGGTTAGTGCTTATTCTTAGTACACAACCGCTGGCCAGCCAGTTGGTCACTACCATTTGTTGAAAGCTGAATGTGTTCAGGGTATAGTTTGGGGAAATTTAAAAAATTACTGGCAGCTTTACTTTTCTTATCAGAAAAGTTAATTATTGTAAGGACAACTGAGAAAATTTTCATATAAAAAATCAGAGGTGAAACATACACAAAACCGGTAGCAACCCTCTTGGCCCCTGTACCTAAGAACAAAGATCACTGGAATTATTTATAGGCAAAATTCTGGTAAAGAATGGAAGAAAATTAAACCATGAGATTGCAAATGATGCATCCCATTAAAAGGGATTTTCAAGTCTTCAGAATGGTGTATGACAATCAGTTGGTGTGAGTTATGCATGACAATACCAAACCGTTAGGTCTGAAGAAAAATGAAAGGAGAGATGGGAGTAGATAGGTGTGGCAAAGAATAATAGATGAGGTAGCTGGAGAGTTGGCCAGGGGCCAGTTCCTGAGGGCATATAAGGGCCACATTTTCAATACCTGTCTTTATATTGTAGATGAGGGGACAACAATGAGAGAGATATTAAAGGACAATGACCTGACATCTACCAACGCCAATAATTCCTAACAGGTGTGCTATCTTAGTGTAATTAACTATGAGTAAAAGAAAGGGATGAAGTGAGAAAAGTAAAGGGAAGGGAAAAAAAAAAAAGGACAAGAGAAAGGCCTCTGCCATTTTTGGACGCTAAAGCCAAGGTCCTGACAATGCCTCTTTTGCAAATGAATGATGTAGATAACAAAGTGTTGTTGCTCAAATGGTAATGACTATAAAACTATGTAGTAGACAATGACTTTGTACTTTCCAGGATTAAGGTGTGATCTAAAACTGTTTTCACAATCTCCTTGAATAATGCTGTCCTGATTTCACAAATAGCTTTTTATTAAATATCTATATTACCACCTGAGCTCTTTTCAGGCATCTGTACTATACCCTTTAGTGGCTGTGATCAATATGTTATGTTACATGATTGCTATCTATCATGGTGTTGATTTTCACATAATATTTGCTGTTATAATTACGCACTAGCAGCTGGGAAGACTAATTTATTACTTGGCTATTATCGTTGAAGGTCATGTAACTCCAACATCCTGTTAAAGCATTTGATCACATTTGGCCTGTTCTGACAGAGAGAGCCTTTCTTCTGGCAACTCCTCAGACTTCTGTGGACTTTATCACTTTTTAACCAGTGAAGCTGAAGCAAGTAGGTGCTTATTTCTGATAGCTGCCAATAAAGAATCTGATTGCTCAAACGCCCTCTGTTCTCACACCCAGCTTTTCTTAATTCAGTAGTTGAAAGAAATGGTGTTTATAAAAATTCAGTTACCTATATACTCAAACATCAAATATTAGTTGTGGACTAACTTGGTTCTAAATATTACTTGAAATCCAAAGCAGGAAACTTTACTGTATTGTTTCAGGTATACAGAAGAATACTTTCAATTCTGCCTATGAGAAGGTCTATTAATATTGCAGGTATCAATTGTGGCTTATAGGATGATTTTGAGATAAGCAGAGGGAAAGTCCATTTACCTACCTGAACAATAAATGGAATGGAAAGTATAGATTGGAACGTTACAGAATTTATGATAAGTAGGATAATGCAACTGGTTAAGTGTCCATCCCTTAGAAGCCAGAGAAAAGTCAGGATCCATTTCAGCATATGGAAAAGGATAGTGGTTTTTGGAATCTGTCACAAATATCACAGAAAACTTCAATTAGACATTAGTTTGATCTCAAAATTATTCTTAATATTTTAAAGAGCAAGATGGAAACCTAAAACCAATTTCATGAGACAACTTGCCTATCTATCAACATTAGAATATTTATAACTAGAATATTTATAACTGGGTGGCTCAGTCAGTTAAGGGCTCCACTCTTGGTTAGGGCTCAGTCATGATCTCAGAATCATGAGATTGAGCCCCATGTCCCACATGGGGCTCCTCACTCAGGCAGGGAGTCTGCTTCCCCCCTCCCTCTGCTCCTTCCCCTGCTGGTACAATCTCTCTCTCCAAAATAAATAATCCTTTTTTTTTTTTTTTTAAGATTTATTTGAGAGAGAGGGAATAAGCAGGAGGATCAGTAGAGGGAGAAGCAGACTCCCTGCCGAGCAGGGAGCCCGATGTTGGGCTCGATTTCAGGACCCTGGGATCATGACCTGAGCCAAGGCAGATACTTAACCGATTAAGCCACCCAGGTGCCCACTGAAATAAATAGTCTTAAAAAAAAGAATATTGGTAACTAAAACACAGTCTCACTAGATTAAACTTTTGTGAACTAACAAGCAATGTCTCCTCAAAACAAACCCAAGTTCAACTTCTGATACACAGAATACTCATAAAGGACTACAAACCACACTGGGAGACCAAGTTGACAAGTAGGAATCATGTGCCACTGGCATACTTTGAACAGAATTCAAAAGACAAAGAGCTGTATAGCAGAACTCCACTTTTGACTGGGAAAGATCTTTGAGCACTGAGAGTGACGCTATATTACTAGACACTTCATTTGTGTAATTTTAAATCACAAAGGATAGATAATAAAAGACAATGGAGTTTGATGAAATGACAGGTGGGACTGGAAAGTGTTGGGAATATTCTGAAGGTGATTGAAGTAGTCTATTCAGGGAAAGAGTAGGGTCCAAGTAGGAACTCTAGCATACAAAAAGTCTTGTGGAAGGAGAGACATAGGGTAGGATGGACCTAAAGTCAATGGGACTGTGTAGTTATAATTCTGAAATGGACAGGAGAGTGGTGATGCTGAGATTGATAAAGTTAAGAACACAGGCATGTAAGACAGATGAAAGGGTCTGCTCCTGACCTTTTAAGGTAGGCTCCACACTCAGCATGGAGCCCAACATGGGGCTCAAACTCACGACCCCAAGATCAAGACCCATGCTAAAATCAAGAGTCAGATGCTTAACTGACTGAGCCACGTAGGCATCCCTACTCCTGATATTTTAAATCCATAAAGGATAACTGTATAGGAGAGAAGGGAGCCAAAAACACAATTTCAGGAGTTGGTCACTTTGAGAAGTTAAGAAACAAAAGAAACTGGAGGAATAAGATAAAATGAGAAGGATGGAGGAGTTAGAGAAAATAAGAAGAATGGGGCAAGAAAAATACACACAAAAGGAGGAGGTTGGGGAAAAAAAAGGTAGATAATTTAAAAATCTAGTAGAGAGTCAACAGTGCCAATGTTACAGAGACAGGTGGTCCAGAAACAAACATCTGAGATAAGTCCTGGAGACTCTTAGGAACCAGAGAAGATGCTAGATTCAGCCAGGGTGGGAAGCATGAGGAAGCAGCACATGTAAACCATCCTGTGAAGATATTTTAGTAAGGAATGTCAAGAAATGAAGTATCACTTCAGGAGAACCAGAAAAATACTGTAATATCAGGGAGAAATAATGATGGTGGTTATTTGCTGTTTACTTCTTCAGAGGGAAGGAATCTGGATGGAAGTGTTTAAAGAAAGAAAGAAAAGTATTATGGGACAGGGTCCTAGGAGGACAGAGACAGAATGAAACAAGAGTAGTGATTTCTATGTTAAAGCTATGAATTCATATGTTCTGTGAAGCATTCTGTCATCTCATGTTATTTAAATAAATGTATCTTTTTGGCATTTCTTTAGTGAACCAATAACCATAGCAAAACATGCTCTAAGTTTCCTTTTGAAACCGCATAATGGATCCCAGGTTTGGCTTAGATAAACTTCTCTTCCATTTCTTCTTTTATTTCTGACTTCTTTTAAAGTTCTACTTCATGGATCTAGGAGTTGGTTTCTTTCAGTTTTCCAAAAACCACCTGCTTGCAGATTTCTCTTTCAGTCTGTAGCACAGCGGTGGCATGTCACTCACAAAAGCCATGTGGGTCTACAAGGAAGTGCAGCCACAGAAACTTGCAGAGTCCTCACAGATCTCCCAGCTGCTTTCCTCAAGTCATAATGGCCACTTGCTTTTCTACAGATGCTTAGATTTCAGGTTTGAGCAAAAAGTTCTTAACTTTACTTAGAATCCTCAGTGAAATAAATATTGCATGTTACATATAGACAACGCCCTGTTGGTGGCCTAGACCCTGATTCTCAACATTCAGTCTCAGGTGTCATCAGGGTTTACGTTCTCAGCCCTTTGCTCCCTTCTAACTCACATGTGTCTCTCTTTAGTAATTTGATCTGTCATGTGGGTTTAATTTCATTTGTATACTGATGACAACAGATTGATGTTGTAAAATTAGCCGTAATGTTCTCAATGCCACATCTGTGCTATATGCTTGCCAAACTAATGTCAAGGATAGGGTATCTCAAGATTTTCTTCAGTTATCATTACCAAAATTGCTATCTTTATAAAATGCAAGTACCACTCTTACCTTTTGGTTTCTCCCTCTCCATTTCTTTAAATTTCATATTGTAAACCAACACCTTGAACATGAAAATACCAGACCCCAAATGGTTTTTTCTATTTCTCTAATTAAAAATTCATTTCTGCTTTAAAAAATGTACATAAACCAGAAAACTGAGACACCAAGGTCTAGCAATCTAAATATAAAACCATTTTACTTCGCTTCAGAAAACAAATGCCAGAACTATGTGCCTTTTCATCTTAAGAAGTCCTGTTTTGATCAACACTGAAGGCTCAAAAACTTTAAAACCAAAGAAACTAACATTGGATTAGGATTGTAACAATTTCAAGGAACATGTGTATACATGATCACTTTGAATTCATATAGAAATCCTGCAATGCAAGAGAGATATTATTATTACCCTGATTTTGCAGCCAAGACTATGAAGAATTCAGAGCTCAAATAACCTCCAGAAGGTCATCCATTAAGCAGGTGGTGCAGCTAAGGAGCAAGCCCAGGCATTTTGGGTTCAGACCTCAAGATCTCTCTAAAACTCCACATTACCGCTAAGCCATGTGTACTGTTTCTGAGAATGTTCATGGCTTCTATCACAGTAATGTTCTGTACTGAACCACTGAAAGTTAGAACAGGATGTGCCTTTCTTCTCTTAAAAAGAGGCTAATCCAAACTTAGCTTTTAGAAACTTGTAGAAATAATCTTGGTAAGGCTGAATGTCAGGGAAAATTCTACTTTTTCCTCGCTATAATAAGAGAAGTAAAAGTTTCTTGAACAATTATCACACACCAGGAAGTCTATTAAGTGCTTTAAGTGAATTATCTCATTTAGTTATCAGAATAATATTATGAAGATTATTAGAATTATCCCCATCTTATCAAAGTGGAAACCATGGCCATGGCAATTTAACTTGCCCAAGACCACCCAGCTGGGTTAAAAAACAGCCCCATTCCAGAGCCTGTGTGGTTAACCTCTGTGCATATTACCTGTCAGCTAAAATATCTGAAATGCAAAAGGTCTTTTGAGAAAGCTTTTCCTGCTGAATAGTCTTGTTGCACCTACAGAAGTGTTGGCAGAGATGTGCTGAGCAATGAAAAAGAAAAGTGAGGGAAATAAAGTTATCAGTGAATATGTCTATCCACTCTAGAGATATTTACTTCTACATCCACAGCTGTCAGGAAAGGCAACAGCTGTCAGTACATTTTGGTTTGACCTCCACTGGTACAAGGAACAGGTCTGTATTTGGTCACACATTCAGTTGCTCTATCCTTCTCATCATTTGCCTCAGCCTTTGAGCTAGATTCATATTAATTGATCAGACTTCTTTTGGATTTTGTTAGATGGTGTGATGAGTATGTATAAAATGATATCCCAGCACTCAAGTAGTTAATTGATCCTAAGTAAATGTACTTGAATGACATGATATTTGGATATCACTGACTCACTTACTTCATACTCATTAATTCCATGGATTCACAGCATACTCAAAATAAAATTTAAACTCCTTCCCGATGACTATAAGGCCCTACAGGATCTGGCCCTTGTTAATCACCCTGATTTACCTCTTACAGCTTTCCCCTGTGCTCCCTTATTTCCTTTCCTTTTGTTAAATACTTACTTAACATTTTTAAATTTTTTTAAAAGATTTTATTTATTTATTTATTAGAGAGAGAGAGGGAGAGAGAGCGAGCTCAGGCAGACAGAGTAGTAGGGAGAGGCAGAGAGAGAAGCAGACTCCCTGCTGAGCAAGGAGCCCCATGTGGGACTCGATCCCAGGAATCATGACCTGAGCTGAAGGCAGCCGCTTAACCAACTGAGCCACCCAGGCGTCCCTTTACTTAACGTTTTATTCTTGCTTCAGAAGACTTTGTAGCTGCTGCTACCTTTGCAGAATGACTTGATCTCTGCAATCCTCAGACGCTCAGTTCATTCAGCTATCTGCTCTAAAGTCACTTCTTCCAAGAGTCCAGAATTCTTCCTCATCACCTTATCTAAAACTCCGTTCCACCACCACCCTACTCTTCATCCTTTCACACTGCTTTTCCTTTATAACACTTATCCTAACTGCTGCCATTGTGTGTGTGTGTTCACTCCCGTTTTTCTACTCTACAATATAAGCTCATGAGAGCATGGGCTTTGTCACACTCATACATCTCTATTTCCAGTGCCCTGAATGGCATGTGCTTGAGTGCCTAGTTTTTTTCCAGGGGATCTAGATTCTGGGATATAATTATAAGTAAGACTGACAAAGCCTTGCTCTCACAGAGTTAATATTCTGGGGGTAAAGACTGATAGAAAAATAATGATCATTGATTATGTCAGATGGTAATGAGTTAATAAACTGAGTACCTATAGTACATACCACTGTTAAGAGGTACAGAAGCACGGAAGTAGAAAATACTATCCTACCTGATGAACTTGCAATTATTCATATAAACACAAAAGAGTCAAATGGTCTGAAAAAACAAAGCAATGATTAGAGAGGGGTAAGGGTACTAGAATATCAAAGGAGGTAAGTTTTGAATTAAATAAGGGAAGATGGGGTGGATGGATGTATACAAAAGGGGGGAAGCTTCAGGCACTTGAGATTAAATCTTTGCCAAAGTACTTTATGAACCATTCTTTATTTCAGATGGTCTTATCTTCTTCCAGCCTTTAAATTGTCTAACTTCTTACCTTTGGTTGACATTTTATCCACATCAATAAAACACCTACGCTTGATACAATTTTAAATATGAAGGTTTAATTTACACCTGACACCAAACTTTTTCCATGCCTTAGTTGTGAAAAATTAATTAGATGACAGAGGGAACCAGGAGTCCCACATTTAGAAGAGGTGAGGGGAGATGTAAAGTTTTAATAGTCAGTGGAAATTTAACTTGAGTATCTGATGGGCATATTTTTTCATTTTCCATGAAATAGCATGCAGAAGGATGTATATGTGTTGTGTACATTATCTTATTTGAAGCCCTGACATGAGTCAATATTTTATTAGAGTTTTTCACTTAAGTATATAAGTGGGTAACTGAAGAATCCAACAGTGTAAAAAAATAATCATTAGAAGGGGCGCCTGGGTGGCTCAGTGGGTTAAAGCCTCTGCCTTTGGCTCAGGTCATGATCCCAGCGTCCTGGGATCAATCCCCACATTGAGCCCCACATCGGGCTCTCTGCTCAGCAGGGAGCCTGCTTCCTCCTCTCTCTCTGCCCGCTTCTCTACCTTCTTGTGATCTCTGTCAAATAAATAAATAAAATCTTAAAAAAAAATAATCATTAGAATAATGATCATAAGAAGGTAGATCTAGGTTATGTATTCTTACCATACACAAAAATATAAATAGGGGTGGGAGGAAAATTTTGGAGGTGACAGATATATTTATGGCATAGATGATGGTGATGATAGGTTTATACTAACCTCCAAATGTATCAAGTTCTATAATACCTCAATAAAGTGGTTTAAAAATAAAAAGCCCCTTGCTTTCAAAATTAAGACCAAACATAAACCTATTTACTCAATATAATATACATATATGCAACATTATAAACAATTACCGTATGTAAAATACATACATTTTAAAAAATAAAAATGCTAAAATATTTTTGATTTGAGGAAGCGGCAAATGAACTACCTGAATATCAACGCTACTAAATGAGAAAACAGAGTATTAAATTGAACAGTGAGAGTTCAGTGCAGACTAGCAGACTTTTAATCATTAACCTGTCTTGCACTCAAGGAATACCAGTGTAGACAGTATTACTATTAATAATATGATGACAAGCGTTGTTAGACACACATGTATACATGCATAGATACGGTTAGCAGGGCGCAAAATGCAATTATTGCTACTTCTCACGACAACTGAAGATGTGGAGTTCTGAGAGGTACAGTGACTTGCCTGCAATCCTGCACCCCAATTCAGATCTGTCTGAATCTGTGCCTCATCCACTCTGCCTCACGGACTTTGGTTAGATGAGAAACCACCCTTTGTGACAAACCAAAGAATTGTCTCTCTTTCTCTTTAAATAATAAAGCGCAGAAGGGATATCTTGTGTAAGCGCAAAACTGTGGGAGAAAATTTTGCTTGTGGCAAAGAATTCTCCATGACTGGTGTGTACAGTCTTCCTTCTGTGCCAAAGTGAAAGGATTGGATTTTATTGTGTATAGAAAGTTGTTATTGAACCGTGTTGAGTCAGAAAATGATAAGATCAGAGACTGGATTAGAGAGGTAAGTTGAATCTGAAGGCAAGAGATCAATCAGTAACAGCCCCTCATGTGGCTATCCTGGGGATTCTGTGTGCTCCTATTTGTGAATTACTTAGAACAGAATTTGGTGCATAATGAGTTGTATAAGAATTGAACAACCAAACCCTTTATATTTTAACTATCCACTAAAGAGCTTATCTTATATTATGCATTTACTTTCCTTTCCTTCTAGGGATATATATCCAGACATATAAAATAGTTGGTCAACCTTCTATAAACACACTTTGGTCAACTAATTAATTTTTTATTGAGGTGTAATTGACATATAACATCTTCATTTCAGATGTACATAATATGTCTAGTTAAGTCTGTTTTTATTTTATTTTTTATATTTTAAATTTTTTAAGGTTTTATTTTAAAGTTAAATCTTTTTTAAAGATTTTATTTACTTATTTATTTATTTAAGAGTGAGGGAGAGAGTGTGAGTGTGCCTGAGTGGGGGTGGGGGGAGAGGAGCACAGGGGGAGAGAGAGAGGGAGAAATAGAATCTCCAACAGATGCCGCGCTAAGAGCAAGCCAGAGACAGGGCTTCATCTCAGGACCCCGAGATCAAGAGTCAAAGGCTCAACCAACCA
>RCUC01138962.1:0-29988 GCA_003697995.1 Taxidea taxus jeffersonii | reverse complement strand
GATAAATGGCATCTCTAACTGTAGGTGGATTTGATTTTGATTTACAGAAGGTTCTCATATTTACAAGTTAGAGAGCTCGGTTTCAGATACTTCCAGTTCATGGAGATAAATATGTCCATGAGCCATAAGAAGGGCATGGGAAGGGCCAGATGAAGGGAGCTGCAATGCTGTTTGCCTGATCAAAGGTATGTCTTGGGTCACCACTTAGCCTCTCTTTTAGGACATCATTGAAAATATTAACCCTATGGTTCAATTCAACACACTTTAATTAAGGATCTATTATGTGCCAGGCCATGGACTCGGCATTAGATGAGATAAACACAAACATAAAGACACAGGCTGAGCTTATGCTTTTTGGGGGGCTGAGAGAGATAAATATACAGAGTGCCTCACCAGAATGGGGTTGATGTTCTGTCTGAGGTATTTTAAAGGATTTCAGGGGTCACTGAGGGAGAGGGTGAGGGGGGTGTTCTTAGCTTATGACTGAGGGCATTGTCTCGTGCCCCATGAGTTCTTGTCTATGGCTCTGAGAGAAATAGAAATGTGTGACCTATTTATGTTCTGTTTTGAAAACAGAAATTTAAAATAATGAACATATAATTTTTTAATGCCCTATGGCTCTTAGCTATGATGGACTGCCACTTATTTATCTTTATCAAATTCCAGGAAATGGGTTTGCAAAAAAATCATGCACTTTTATGGTTAAGTGAAACTTTTGTAGTCTTGTCAGAATGCTCTGGACTTGTTGGGATGTGAAAGTGAGGTTTACTACTGGATTCTCAAATCCAGGAGAGGCAGTTTCAACTCTGAAGGGATTTTTGGAAATGCCTATCACAGTTCCCTCTCACTGGTTTTACAGGGAACGGACTATTAGCGTAATAAGTTGAACCAGAAGCGGGGAAAAAAAATTCCCTTTTTGGTTTTGTTTTCTTTAGTTTTGCGATGCAGAGTGCAGAATTCAAGCAGCAGGGGAATGCATTCTATAAGTCAGTGCATGTATTTCCAGACTATTTGTACAAGCTATAATTGTATGAACCGCTTAACAGGGTAGCGCATCCTGGGGCAAGATGATTCGTTGGGATTAATGGAATTTTGGCATCCACTCAGTCCATTGGCAATCCGTGGGCTGTCATTAACCCCCAGGATGCATTTACCTCTCCCAGTAAGGCTTCCTCCTGGGTAGCGATTGCTAAGTGGAGTGCCCAGGAACAAGTCATGTCCACTATTTCTAATTATACCTGAATGATGATGTAACCACCGAGTTTCTAATATTATCTCTAAGAAGTCATCTTTACTTAATGCTTGAGACATTCCATGGAAGCTTTTAAGAAAGAAAATCTGAATTTCTAATTTGAGATACCTGAGTGATAACAAGTAACTTTGATTACAGTGAACAAAATCGTTGGGTTTGTTTCGGCTTTAGAAGGCTTGCCAATGGAGCAGAGGTGCTTACTGAAGTAAAATTAATATGTTCCAGAAGTAAAAAAGGAGAAGCTTGTCAAGCAATTATTTCTTTTAAACCTACTGGCTCTTTTCAAGATAGCTAGATCAATTAGTGAATAATAAATGTTGCTTTTAAAAGGAAAATCAAACCACAACTTATTGTTCAAAGGTATTGTAGAAGTGGTGTTTTTGAAGAGTGTCTACGTTCTTGGCATGGAACACATTAAATGCTCAAAATGTTGTGTTTTTTTAGAAATCAAAACACAATTTTCAGACTTTTAGGATCCATGAAGTTTTCCAACTTGAGACTTGGCCCTTCAAGGCTGGAAGATATTTTTCACACAAAGCTGACATATACATATATATGTGTGTGTGTGTGTATATATATGTATATATATGTAAATTTAAAAAAGATTTTATTTATTTATTTGAAAAGAGAGAAAGGGCATAAAGGGGCAGGAGGGGCTGAGGGAGAAGACTCCCTGCTGAGTGGGGAGCCTGATGCAGGGCTGGATCCCAGGACTCGAGGATCATGACCAGAGCTGAAGGTAGTCGCTTAACCAACTGAACCACCCAGGCGCCTCAAAGCTGACTTGGTTTTAACCTGATCAGGATGAGCAGGTAAAAAAATATCAAACTCTCCCCTTCCACATTGTGATGTCTTCTTCGGACAGAATTTGTGGCAGAGCGCTGTTTGCCCTTAATATCGATAACATTTAGGGTGAAGAATAGTCCTGGAGTCTTCTTCATGTTGACTTTTTAGATTGAAACCAGCTTCTTTGGGCTCTCTGCTCAGCAGAGAGCTCGCTTCCTCTCCTCTCTCTACCTGCCTCTCTGCCTACTTGTGATCTCTCTCTCTGTCAAAAGAATAAATAAAATCTTTAATAAAAAAAAAAAGAAACCAGCTTCTCCTCACTGACCATGGTGCAGGCCATCCTGTAGCTGTTAACCTTCCATTTTATGTGGAGGCTGAGAAGGAAGCAGAGTCACACTGTGGGTAGGTGTCAGGGGAGAGATAACTGGTTCCTACTTGTGATCCCTGCTTTGGTGTAAGCAAATGATAATTCATGTCCATCCAGTGAGGGCATAAGAAACCACCAAGTTCTAAAGATGGCCGCTGCTGGGTAAATGGCAGTGCCCCTTTGGAAAGTAATTAGAATGAATGAGAGTTCCTTTCAAACGATTTGGGGCCTAAGAATTACATGAAGAACACCCGCTGTATGATGAACACATATGTGATTCCTTGCTCGGCTTCAGTGTTAAGTTTAGCTCTTTCACAGCCGTTCCATATTCTACCAATGGCTGGTTGTAGAAGCTAAATTTGATGGTAGTTGAAAGGCACATGAC
Organism: Taxidea taxus jeffersonii; assembly: GCA_003697995.1. Taxonomy (NCBI): domain Eukaryota; kingdom Metazoa; phylum Chordata; class Mammalia; order Carnivora; family Mustelidae; genus Taxidea; species Taxidea taxus. The sequence goes on along the minus strand of RCUC01138962.1, from coordinate 27,198 downwards.
AAAAGAAGATACCATCAATGCATCCATGATGATGATGTGTGTCCTTAGCTGGATAGAGGTGTTTTAATAAATGAACATGGAGCCAGATGGCCTTATAAAATGAGATTCTATCTCAGACAGCAGCGTTTTGTTGAATGAATTACCGTTAAGAATGAATTCCACTTAGATGTGAGGAACTAGCCTTTCAGGGATTAGGTAAGAAATGTGACTCCTTTGTTATGCAATAGATTCTACAGTCTTTCTGATCAGGCACACCACTGTAAAGTCTGATTCTGGGAAACCCTATCATCACATTTCCAGCAAACTTTTCATGTACCTTGAGCTGAAACTACACCGTTACATTTTCATGAGAACTCACTATTTGCCTCATTATAAGCATTTTGTCACATTTCCTTCTGCTTAAATAATCCAACTTAAAAAGAATTGTCTTGAAGAGACATGAGTAATTCTTTTTACATGAATTCCTGTTTTGGGTTCTCCCAAAAACAAATTAGTGCTTATTTTCCATGAATGTGACACGTTCATTCTCGTGTTTATCTTTCTGCCATTGCGATCATATCCAAAAGAAGACACTGGGAGGCATGGCTTCTTTTGTTCTATAGCAAAGGTCAGTTGCAAAGAAATGAGGCATTTTGAGACATTGTACATGGCAATGACTGGGACGCACTGGTTAAGTTTTAGGGGGTCCAAAGGTGTTGGGGTGCCAAGTAGGGCAATGTGGTGGGTTTCCTTGGATACAGGACCTTTAGTGTTAAAGTAATAAAATCCTGGACAAACCAAGACCATTGGTCAACCTATTGCTATGACCAACCATCAGCAGAACAGTGGCGCAATAAGGAGTAAGACAGAGGAGCCATCTGCTTTTCTCTGTTGGGTGAGTAAATTAGATATTCCAAGAGCCAGTTTTAACAAAAGGATAGCATCTGCCACAGTGGTTGATTACATAGACTGTCCAGGTCTAGTTTCCAGCTCTCCCACTCCCTGCCTGTGTCACCTTGTGACTAGCTTCTCTGGGCTTCGATAATCTCATCTCTAAAAGCATCATGATAAAGACAGTGTCTTCCTTAGAGGTCATTAAAAGGAATCCATTAGGTAATAGATGAAATCAATAAGGACTGTCTCTGGAACACAATAAATACTGTGTAAGTAGTAGCTATAATTATTCAATTCCAAGGTGAATTGTAAGGCAAATATGATCTCTACTGTTTAAATTTTTTTTTGTTGTTTAAATTCTCTTAGTTGTGTACTTTATAATTTGCCGTTTTCTGTTTACTTCTCTTTTGCCCGTCTACCCAGGCTTCCTACTTGAACCGAGTGGGACTAGTCACTTGGCTGACCAATGCAAAATTGTATAGAGATTGAATCTTGTTTTATTTACCTGGAGATGTAGGACACAGACAAGCTATCTTTCCTAAGAGCCATTTGGATCTGTAGGGCCAGCTAGGTCAGTTCCCATGACAGAGAGCACTGGGTCCCTTGCTTTCACTGAAAAGGACAAAAATTTCAGGTCGACTACCATTCCATCTGTTCTCTTCCCTCAACAAACATGCATACATATGCATGCAATCTTGGAAAACTTATTTTATAAGGCAGTGATTTTCACTGCTGGATGCGCAGTAGACTAGAATCACTCTGGGAATTAAAAAAATACTGTTGCCCAGGCCCCACCCAGAGCAATAAAATGAGGCTCTCTGGACGGCAGGAGTTAGGTCTCCCCAGGTGACCGTGATGTGTTGTTGAGGCCGAGAGCCACCGCTCTGCAGCAAACCCATCCCTAGTTTCCCATCCCCTGGGGCGCACAGGGTTTTCATCTCCTGAATATTAACAGAATGCTTCTGGAATTTCTCTGTTGTATCACTGAAGGTGCTGTGAGCAGCAAATAACCAAAAACTCAACAGCATCAAGATCACCTGGAAACTTGTTGGAAATGCAGATTCTCGGGCCTCACTCCACACCAATGAATCCGAACCTGAGAATAGAAACTGTCATAACCAAGCTGTTCAGGTGATGCTTGTGCAAGCAAGGTTGGGAACCACAGAATGAGAGCAGTAGGGACCTATGGCTAGAAAAGAGGGCAGAATCACCTCCCGCAAATCTTAGGAGAGTTACACAATGCAGGAATGGCTGGGTGTGGGGGTAAAGGTTGGGTGGCGCAGTTACAGGGTTGTGGATGCATATATTTTGCTGTAGTGATGCTGGATGCTTCCAGACCCTTGTGATCAGAGGAGCAGCTAAAGAATGAGGCCTGAAAAAGTTTTAGGACAATTTTAAAGTATAGTTTGCATTGGTGACCTCCAGTTATCAGTATGGATGAAGTCTGTTTGTTTGAATCAGCCACATTTGGAGCTTTTGTGGATACGGAAAGTACGTGGACTTTGGAATAAGAATTCAAGGTCAAAATGAAGTCTTATTTAACCCCCAATTTTTCCAGACTGTTTTTCTTCATTTGAAAGATTCATCTCCATAGGAATTCTACTAAACGGAAGCTGGTCAGGTCTGCAAGTGGTAGGTCTGTTTCTGGAGGTCACCATGGTATAATCCATCGTCTCTGTAATGTGTGAATATTCATGAATCTAGGAACTTCCTTTAGTGAAAGTCTCCCCATAACCCCGACATCAATCTTTCAATATCCTTTGCCCTGGATTTTTTGACCCAGAAGCAGAGACATAGCAGTTTCCATGGCAACTATCTGGCAATGTCATCATATCGCCCCCTAGAATAAGCGAGGTTCTTGAGTGAAGAGTAATGTTAATTACATTTTATATTGATAGTTTGGATTAAAAGAAACCACATTCGATCATCTCTCTAACTCCTTGATTCTTTGCTTTATGGCTGAGATTTTTGTCATTTTTAAAAAAAGATTTTATTTATTTATTTGAGAGAGAGAGAGAACATGAGCAAAGAGGGGCAGAAGGAGAGGGAGAAGCAGACTCCCTGCTGAACAGGGAGCCTGGACACAGGGCTCCATCCCAGCACTCCAAGACCATGACCTGAGCCAAAGACAGATGCTTAACCCACTGAGCCACTTAGGCATCCAAAGATTTTTGTCATTTTTTAGTCTTCGTTTCCTAGAATGTTTGGAAAGTAGAACAATATATTAAAACTATATAATCATATAAAGATTTAGCAGAAGGTAAAAATACTACAATTATCTTCCAGCATGTCTGAAGAACAAAGGAGTTGTCCTAACATCTTTCAAAAAATCATTAGTTATTAGTCACATAGTCACATGACAGACTTAACAAGCATGTGAACATCTGAAGGTTTGAACTTTTATAAGGAAATCACTTACAAGGCAATTGTGCACAATCTTCTCTAATAAGTGAAAAAAATTAAGAAATAGAAGACATGAATTTATCTTCTAGAGAAGTGAAACAAGAGCTCATTTCATACTTTGACCGGTTAAATGGACTGCACAGAGTATCCACAGAATCGGAATCCGCATTTCTTGTGGTACTGAGGATTGCTGGATATTCATCATTGCTGTGCTTGGTCCTTGGTGGGGTACAAACATGGAATGGACTGTCTTCTCCCCATCATTGCTGTCTGCCATTTTCCATCAACTCGAGTCCTGTTCCTTAACGAAGTCTCAGGAAGAACCAGAGCTTTTCCAAACTTTCAGTTATTTAAAAATCCAGGCCAGTCCAGGCCACTTTAAAACTTCAGACTCATTTCTGGCTTACTGTTTATCTCTTTCCCTTTTCCCAGAACCGGCTGCCAAGTCTGCCTCCTGCGCTGCCTCTCCCAGCTGGGTACCCCCAACCTCTGCTTGCCGAGGTCACTCCAGCCAGCCCGTCCTCTTGGCTGGGGACATGATCCGCTGCCTCCACAACGTACATCCGCCGGAGGAAACATGCCCATCCTCGCCACACTCAGGGGCTGCCCTCATTCCACGCTCTGCCTGGTGGATGGAGGATTCTGCCGGACGGGATCGCATGGCTGACATCCACCCACAGAATGAGACGCCAGCCCCCATTCTCTGCACACCTGGTGTCCTCTTTGGTTTCTTGGAGTCTTTCTCTCCCCTTCTTTTTGAGGCAAGTCACCCCAAGAGAGAGACTTGCCTTGGGGGGAAGTGATGTACTTCTCTTCTCTCTCTACTCCGGAGGAGGTGAGAAAGGGCTGGGGTGCCAGGCAGATGAACAGCAGAGTTGGTGGGTCACTTTATAGTGAGCCATGGAGGGAGGGTCTGGCCCCCACATAGGAATAACTGCCTCAAGAATGGGGACCAGGTAACCCGTTTTGCTTTGGCTTTGTGTCCCAGGCACCCATATGAGATGACAGGGAAAGGCTCAATCTGCATCCTCTTACTTGTTCTGCCCCCGCCTGAAGCAACGTCAGTCTAGGACCTTCCTCCAGACCCCCGGTATCAGGGAATACTGGCTCTGGTGGGGAGTCTCCTTGGACTAGGCAGTGGGGACGGAGGGCGGGTGGTTGGCTCCTGTCCTTGGGTTGGTGGACAGTGTGCGCATCCTGGATGGAGGGGCAGAACCTGGTTTGACCAGTTCCTGTCATCTCTTTTCCTGCTCTTTCTGGTGGATGTCAGCTTGGCAGAGGATGCCTGTGTCTGTGCGTAAGTAACCGCAGATAATTACTCCAAAGGAAGAGCTGAATTATCCCTGCTGGGCCCATCTGTATCGATAGAGCTTGTACATGCCTTTTATTTGAGTCCAGACGGGCAATGGCCCAAAGCACATTTGAGCTCTGCTCTCATTCAGCTGCTCCAGCAGGAGGGCGAGTGTGCTTTCCCAGCAGCCCCCGCACAGGACTGGAAGAGGGGGTCCTGGCATTTTGGAAGAATACTTCAGCATCGATAACAAGTCATACTAACTGCTAACTGTCAGCTGCCCCTGCTCTCAGAGTGGAGAGAACAGCCCCACTCTTTCCCAGAATGATGTGTCAGTGTCCGAAATCCCGTGTCATTGACATGATCTTCACCAGTAGGAAGCAATACAAATCAAATGGGAAACACTATCCTCAATATATTTCTTACAAATAATAACAGTTTATATTTGCAGATGTTTTGATATGCTAGGTTTCGAGTTTAAAATGCAGGGTACAAAGCCTAGAGACACATGTCCCTTATTCTGAAGTTGAGGATGATTGGAAGCGCTCACCACCAACCAGGGGAAACCCTGTCAAGACTTTGTTACTCTACATGCACCGTTCTCATTTGATCCTCACAATCACCCTATGGGATTAGATATTTGATTATCCGGGGTGCCTTGGGTTCAGTCGGTTAAGCATCTGCCTTGGGCTTAGGTCGTGCTCCCAAGGTACTGGGATTGAGTCTCCCATCAGGCTCCTTGCTCCGCAGGGAGACTGCTTCTCCTTCTGCCTCTCTTTCTCTTTCTGTGTCTGTCTCTCATGAATAAATAAAATCTTAAAAAAAAAAAAAGAAAGGAAAGATATTTGATTATCCCCATTTTCATTTTTTCAGATGAAAAAGCTAGAGCTTAGGAGTAGCCCCCATGTGGCCAACATGTAAACAACTTCTGTCTCTGGTCTCTGGCATGAAGGTCAACTGTTAAGCCTTGTGATATTGACCAAGTCTTCACCAGTAGAAGAGACGTGGGTCATAGCAGGTATAAACAGAGAGGCTCAGGGCTCGCAGACCCCAGCAGACCAGGTGCAATTTTGCTAATTTTCATGCTTAGGTCTTTCAGAGGAAAAAAAATAAAAATCAGAGTTGACGGAATGGCTGCTGTAACCATCTTCCACTCTGGGTCTCGAAGAAGCTGGCCATCTTCTCTGCATGGGACATTCAAGATGGGGCCACTCCGGAATGATGGTAATCGTTGTTATCTTAGACAGAGTGAGATGAGTGTTGAATTTTAACATGACTGTGCTAATAGGTGAACTTGGCAGCCACTTAAATAGAAAGTCTAGGGAATGGGGTGTAGGGAGGCACTAAAAGTATTTGTGCAAAGAACAACTCCATAACTCTGTTGTCCTGCAAGCAATTACTGATAGGACTGTAGAGAAAATGTTTCAAAGGTCAAAATCCAAGCATGTGAGCAGAACACAAAAACGTTCTTGTTACCCGAGGATCTGTGGCTGCCCCCAAAGTGAACAGAGCCAGTACCCATAGCCTGTGAACGAACAGGGGATTCTAACAGAAGCCCATCCGAGGGGCACTGAAATGCCTGCTACCACTCCCCCTTTCAGTGGTTTCAGGAGGCAAGAATTTCAAATCACAGATGCTATCTACCTAGTTTTGTGCTATTCTCAATAATCACAACTAAAGCTGAAGAAAACAGAACTTTGAGTACACATATATTGTAGTTTCTGGGGTTTTTTGTTTGTTTGTTTAAATTTAGTCCAACTCACCACTTAATTTTCTTAAAGCCTCTGACCGTGTCTTTCAATTAAGGAAAAGCAATTATAGGGCGCCTGGGTGGCTCACTTGGTTAAGCGTCTGCCTTCAGCTCGGGTCATGATCCTGGAGTCCTGGGATTGAGCCCCCTTTGGGCTCCCTGTTCAGCAGGGAGTCTCCTTCTCCCTCTAACCCTCTCCCCTCTCATACTCTCTCTCTTTCTTTCTCAAATAAATAAGTAAAGTCTTAAAGAAAAAAAGCAGTGATAAATTTTGAGGACCAGATCTTGTATAAAGTAGGCAGGGGAGGCTAGTCTTCTGATTGTTTCAGACGATTCCCCTTCCTGGGCTGATGGTCACCAGCAGTGTTAAGAAAAAGGGAGCTTTCATGGGTAAGGTAGTCAAACCCCACAAATATCAGATGATTTGAATCAAAGATTAACACATGAATCCCTTGCTCCCTGGCACATTCTGGGCCCTGAATTTAAGACAGAATGTTCAAGCCACTTCTTGTTCCTCAGGATAGAGACCAGTGGGGCCAATATCTTTTGAGACCTTCCTTCTTTGTTCATCATCCCGTCTCCAAGCCAAAAGCCTTGTAAACAAAAGCAATGTGTCATCTGGCATGTGGTCAGGGCCTGGCACCCCGGGGGCCATCCGGTTTCAGAATGATGAAATCAGAGGCTGTGGTCCAATCCGTTAAGATTTGCTATTGATGTCAGGATCCTTTGTGAGGCTCCTGGACTGCTTTCATAGTTGGAGAGGAAGCAAAACCTGTCGGTAATGAGTTGGCCTTGCCATAAATCCCCAGGCACCTGAGCTAGGCTTCCCCCCATTCATCTTGGCTGTGCAGACCTGATGCTGAAAGAAGGCAACGTGCTGCCAAGGTCAAGGATAGAGAGAGCACAGGAGATCGGCCAAGGGCAGGAGAGATAGGCAGGATGCTTCTTAAGCCAGAGAAACTGGTAAATGAAATCCGTAAAGGCGATGTGACAAATGTTTACACAGTGGCTCAGAAAAGCAAGAAGATGTGGTGACAGCAGGCAATTAGGGATGAATGTGTTCAGCTTGCACACCGCGGGGCCGGAGTGAGAGCGGGCCCGGAGTGAGAGCAGTCCGGTTTGTTTCCGGTGGCAGCTGGCCCTACTCGAGGTTCTCCTTCCAAGATGCCGCCGGGTGTGCTGACATCCCTCACACAGTCTGCCACTTGCTTAGACATCCCTCCGTGACCCAGAAATCCGATCGAAACCAGAGCTGTAGCTTGGAGAGTACCATTTTACAAATGTAAACGTGGCCATTGCTCCTCGGTGGACAGCCTTTTCTTTTTGAGAAATCTTATCTCTCTCCTCCCACCCACCCTCACCCCCCTATGCCCCCCAGCACTCAACACCTGCTCTGTTCTTTAATAGCTCCCCAGGGCCTAGATCCAGCTGGGCTCCATTTACGAAAACAAGAAGGATTACAGGTTTTTAAATAGAAATGACTGTGGAGATCATCTAGTTCACTGACCTCATTTTACAAACGAGGAAATGGCCACCAAGAGAGGCTAAGTTACACCGCCCCCCCAACACACACGGCCCCTCAAGGTCACACAGCTAGTGCAGGGGAATTAGCTCAAATGGATGAGCCCTCACTTAGAATGTGAGAGGTCAATGGAGCCAACACCTGCATCCTAACTCTCTGTTCTCCTCAGTGCCTGTGGATGATGGAATGGAGGGCAATTCATTAATGAACAAAGTATAAGTAAGTGTTACTATAGTATCATGAGCAATTTGGCCAGAGGTCCCTGAAACACTTAAGTCCTGTTTTCAATTCATCAGTTCTTCATGTGAAGTTCCTAAGAGAAATATATCCATGGAACAAGGCTCAGTAAAGCAAGAGAGAATGTATTTTAGTTAGCCCTGGCTTTGTTCTCAAACCTAAGAGAATTCTAGTGCATTAATATCCAACTGTAGGATGATGCCTGTTTTGGGCAGAGCTGGCCCAGGCAGCAGGCCCCTGGCAAGAGCAATAAAGTCAGCTTTAAGGAGGTTATTGGAAATGCCCATGAGGGAGGGAATGGAAGGAAAAGGAGGTCCAAGGAGAAAGGAAGTCCTTCTCTCTTCTAAGAATTTCGAAGTCACGGAGATGTTGGAAATGACTGTTTTCCAACATTCTCAATTGGTCATTTAAGAGCAGAAGGTATTGAGATCTAGAGAAGTAAACTGAATTTTCTCTCCAGCTTTAAGAAAACTCTAAGACTTTCGAGCAGACCACAGGGGAGGAGCTACCCTGGTGGGCAGTTGTTTGAGTGGATCCTGCAGGAAATGGAGAAGCTGTGGGAAGGGCCCATGGGTGAACCAAGGTTTGCAATCATGCCTAAGAAGCTGCGAGTTTCCATTCATGGCCAGACTCGAGATAAATGTCAGAACCACATGGTTCGCCTCCCCAAAGTCAGATGGACCGAAAGACAAGTGAGGGCCAAGGTAGGCACGCAATGCCATCACAGAAACCACAATTCTCAATCTATCCGGATGCCCCCTGAGGAGCCCAGGAGGAGGGCAGAACTGTAAGTATTTACCTGAGTGACTCAAGCAGAGACCAACTTAGCTACAGAGGCAGCTTAATGACTGATTTGGCTGGAGAGCCTAATTTGGTCGGAGAGCACCTAATTCCGAGGGTTCCTCCTGGCCCATCCCACATTACTTCCTGACAAAGCAGGGGGTCCCAGAGACATTCTGAGCGGATGTAAAGAAAAAGCTATGAAATTATTTCAGACTGGGCCGTGAATACTATATATATATGTATCTAAAAAAGGGAAACCAAAATCACCTATAATTTTAACACTCATAAAGGACCCATAGCTAACATTTTTGTCCCTCCTCTCTTTCTCTTCTTCTTTCTCTTTTCTCTATTTTATTAGAAGGCTGCAGCTTTGTTTCTCCAACAAAAGCATTTCATTCAGTTGGTAAGTGAGTTTTCTTCTTCTTTATTTTTTGTTTAAGATTATTTATTTTGAGGGGCACCTGGGTGGCTCAGTGGGTTAAGCCTCTGCCTTCGGCTCAGGTCATGATCCCAGGGCCCTGGAATTGAGCCCCATATGGGGCTCCCTGGTCAGTGCGGAGCCTGCTTCTCCCTCTCCCTCTGCCTGCCGCTCCCCTGCTTGTGCTGTCTCTCTCTCTTTGACAACTAAAATCTTTTAAAAAATTAGAAAAAAAAGAATTTATTTTGAGAGAGTACCAGCAGGTGGGGCCAGACAGAATCTCAGGCAGACTCCACACTGAGTTTGGCGCCTGATGTGGAGCTCAATCCCACAACCCTGAGATCACCACCTGAGCCAAAACCAAGAGTTGGACGCGTACCCAAGGGTGCCGCATAGGTACTCCTGGGTTTTCTTTGCTTCTTGATCCAAATGAGGCTCATGGACATCTGCAAGCTCTGGCGTTGTGCTTCCAGCCATTCAGTCTCTTAATTAGAATCACATTGCATAGTTGTTCATTCTTATTTATTTGTTTATGTTTAAAGATTTATTTATTTACTGATAGAGAGAGAAAGAGAGAGAGAGAGAGTGCAAACGAGTAGGGGGAGCGGTAGAGGGAGAGGGAAAGAGAGAGTTCTCAAGCAGACCCCCTCTTAGTGCTGAGCAGGACTCCAGGCTTGACCCCAGGACCGTGCCATCATGACCTGAGCTGAAATTAAGAGTTGGCCACTTAACTCATTTAGTCACCAAGGCGCTCCTGCACGTAGTTAAAAAAAAAAAAAAAATCTGTGTTTTACTTAATATTATATTGTGTGGAATTTCTCATGCTATTCTTTTTTTTTTTTTTTTTGAGAGAGAGAGAGAGAGAATCTTAAGCAGGTTCCATGCTAAGCACAGAGCCTATCATGGGCTCCATCTCACAACCTTAAGATTGTGACCTGAGCCAAAATCAAGAGTCAGGCTCTTAACCGACTGAGCCACCCAGGCACTTCCTACTATTGAATATTTTTAACAAATATTCTTCCAAAAGAAGACAACAATTTATCCAATTTAGCTGCTTTTGTGGCCATTCAGGTAGTTTCTAATTTTTTACCCTAGTGCCTATCTTTATCTATTAATCTTACTCCATAACTTTGAGTCTTCCTGTAGTGTAAACCCCTCCATTCTTAGAAGGAAATTTTTCATGTTCAAAGATGCACATGTTTTCGTGGTCTCAGTACACTCTGCCAAATTTCTTTCTGGAAGGAGCAAACCAATTCACACTCCCACAGAATTTGCCAGCAAATTCTGTATCTCCATCTTAATGCAGCCTCTTTGGCATTTTCCCTTTGCCATTTTGACAGTTGGAAAATGGCGTCCAACTTTTGTTTTAACGTATCCTTTTCATTTTAATGATGCTTTAAATAACAGTATTAACAGCTCTATGCGTTTGATTTTTAAACCGGGTTTATCTTCTCTTTATTTGTGATCATTTTGTAAAAATGTGCTGTTGCTGTCTGAGATGGTACAAAATAAAACTTACACAATTGGGCATATCAGCTCAGCAGAGACATTTTGAAATTCCATTAGAATCACGTGGAACTGGGGTGTATTTCTTTTGTGATTTCTTTTATTGGTACTGGAAAGCCATGCCTTATCCAGAGATCAATTAAATTCTCATGCACGTATTTTTCAGTCTTTTAAGATTCTGTTTTTATACTGAAGTTAATTTCTCAAAGCCCTTCCTCTGTGCCACTCCTGATGTTAAGCCTTCATGCAAGATTTCATTATTCAGATAAATCTTGCAAAATGGCTACCCTTATTATTTCTTTGTTTTGAAAATAAAGACCCTGAGACTTGTAGTGGGTAGGTGACCTGCCCAGGTCACAAGCTCAACAGGTTGCAAAGTCCTGGGCATCAGCCACACCCCTCTGACCAGCAACAGGGCTTTTCCCTAGTAAGCTATGTGGTCTCAATGCCTTTTTTTATTTTTTTATTTCTTAAAGATTTTATTTATTTATTTGAGAAAGAGCATAAGCTGCAGAGAGAGGCAGAGGGAGAAGCAGACTCCCTGCTGAGTAAGGAGCCTGACTTGGGACTTGATCCTAGGACCCTGAGATCATCACTGGAGCTGAAGGCAGATGCTTATTGGACTGAGCCACTCAGGCGCCCCACAATGCTTTTTTACACACTGGGATTTTATTTTATTTTATTTTATTTATTTTTTTACATAGTCACTTTCTTCTACTATGGAGAGAAGACCTATCTTTAGCAGGAAAAAACCAGATCAACAAATAATGGGAAGCAGAGATGAATTAAAGTGGGAGAAGGTCTAGCATGCTCTTCTCTGCATACTTGGAATCGAAGCAGACTCCTTGATGTAAACCATCAGAGCTCCATTCTCCTCCTGTCTGACTCTAATCCCCCTGTACTCACTAAGCTCAATTCATATCAACATTTTCCCTGTTTCTTTAATAGGCTAAGTTCGTTTCTCACTTAAGGTCTTGGCACTGTCCCTTCCCTCTGCCTGGACTGCCCTTTACACAGAACTTCCCATGGTTGCCTCCTTCTTGTTGTTCTAAAGCAGCCTCCCTTCCAGTAAGTCTCCGTCTATTATATTATATCACAGCACAATTTCTATTCAGAGCACTCTTACTTATTAGAATACATACGTATTTGTCTCTCACACAAAAACGTATGGTGCAATGAAGACGGGATCCTGGACTATTTGATTCACAGCAGTGAATCTCAATACCCAGCATTTACTTTGTATATAGCAACTTTGCTAAATTTATGTATTTAATTCCAATAGTTAATGCATAGACTTTTTTTGGATTTTTTATGTACCCAAATATATCATATAATCAACAAATGCTAAATGCTTTCATTTTTTTCTTTTGAATGCATTCTTTTCCCTTCCTTGTTGCACTGACTGAAAATCTACAGTGCAATGTTGAACAGAGGTTGTGATAGTGGGCCCTTTTGCCTTGGTCCCGATCTCAGCGGTAAAACTTTGAGAATTTTAGTATTAATAATGATGTTTGCTGTAGCTGTTTGGATATAACTGTTATCAGATTAAGGAAGTCCCCTTCTATTCACAGTTTATTGTGAATTGTTACGATAAATGAATTCGAATTACAACAAATGCTTTTCCGGCAGCCATTAAGATTTTTATTTGGTATTTTTCTATTCATGAGGCAAATTACAATAATGGATTTCAAATGTTAAACCACCAATGCATTTCTGAAATAAACTCAGATTGGTCATTATTTTTGTTACATGCTTTTGAGTTCAGTTTGCTAATTTTTTTAGTGGCTGCTTTAGGAAGAATATATATATACATATTACAATATATGTCTTTAAAATGTATCAGTCAACTTGGGGTTAATATCATATCACTTCATTTTAAAAATGTAAAATAACCCCCCCCAAAAGATCAAAATCTTACAACTATAAGGGTCTATTTACTCTCTTCCCATGATTCTTTTTTAAAAAAAGATTTTATTTATTTATTTGAGAAAGAAAACATGAGCTGGGGGAAGAGCAAAGAGAGAGAAGCAGACTCCCTGCTGAGCCGGGAGCCCAATGCAGGATGGAAACCCAGGACCTCAAGATCATGACCAGAGCTGAAGTCAGATGCTGAAATGACTGAGCCACCCAGGTGCCCCTCTTCCCACGATTCTTCGTGTTATAATTTTCATATGAATTATACCTACATATGTTACAAACTTTGCAAAACAATGTTAGAGTTTTTTGTTTTAAATAGGCATACATTTTAAGGAAATTAATAGGAAAAAGTAGTTTTTGTAATGATGCAGGCATTTACCAGTGCTGACACTCTTCATTCCTAAGATTTGATTTCCTCTGTAACCATTTCTGTTCTCCTGAAGAAATACCTTTAACATGTCTTAAAATGCAAATCCAATGGTGATGCTCTCTCTTAGCCTTTCTTTATCTAAGTGCTTTTTCATTTTGTCTCATTCTTGAAAAATATTTTCACTAGATAGAGACTTCTGGTTTCACGGGTTTTTGTTTTTGTTTTGTTTTGCTTTGTTTCTGCACTTTAAACATATTACACTGTGTGTGGCCCCCATTTTTTTCTAATGAGAAAACTGCAGTCTTTTGAATCATTGTTTTTCTGAAGGTAATGAGTTGTTTTGCTCTGGCATCTTTCAAGGTTTTCTCCATATTTCAGTTTTTAACAGTTTTGCCATGATATATCCAGGCACATTTCTTTTCAAATATATCCTGTGTAGACTCTGCCAAGCTTCTTCAATCCATAAATTTGTGCCACCAAGTTTGAGAATTTTGAGGTTCAGTTATTTCTTCAAATATATTTTTCTTCTGCATTCTTTCTCTCTTCTCACTTTGAGTTTTGATTATTCATATATTGGACTTCCAAAAATTATCCCATGTGTTCCTGACTCTGCATTTTTTTCGATCTTTTTTCTTTCTTTTTCTGTTCCTCAACCTTTGAGTTTTCTGATGCTTCGTCCATCCCTCTACTGCCATTCCATCGATCTTGTGAATTTTTTATTTCAGATATCCTATTTGCACTTCTAGAATTTCAATTTTTTTAAGTCCTATTTTCTCTTCCTCTGTTGACATTTCCTGTCTTTCATGGTAAGCATATTACCCTTGGGTTCACTGAGCATTAATAATATCTGCTTGGACTGAGAATTCCAACTGGTTTATCCCAGAGCTGGCATCTGCTGTCTTTTCCTTTCACAGTAGGTCACATTCTCCCTGCTCTTTTTTTTTTTTTTTTAATGAATTTAAGGCTCTTTTTAAAAAAAAATTTTTTTTAAAGATTTTATTTATTTGTTAGAGAGAGAGAGCACGAGCACAGGCAGACAGAGTGGCAGGCAGAGGCAGAGGGAGAAGCAGGCTCCCCGCCGAGCAAGGAACACGATGTGGGACTCCATCCCAAGACGCTGGGATCATGACCTGAGCCGAAGGCAGCTGCTTAACCAACTGAGCCACCCAGGCGTCCCAGGGCTCTTTTTTTTTTTTTTTAAAGATTTTATTTATTTATTGACAGAGATCACAAGTAGGCAGAGAGGCAGGCAGAGGGAGAGGAAGGGAAGCAGGCTCCCTGTCGAGCAGAGAGCCTGATGCAGGCTCGATTCCAGGACCCTGGGATCATGACCTGAACTGAAGGCAGAGGCTTTAACCCACTGAGCCACCCAGGTGCCCTCTCCCTGCTCCTCTTATAGGGAGAAATTCTGAGTTGTATTTGGACCTTGTAAATGTTATGGTGGGTTTTGTTTTATTGCTCAGAAGAGTATTAACTTTATTTTAATAAGGAAATTAATTTGGTTGGACTCAAATGGCAAATTCTCTCTTGCCAGCAGTAGGTGATTTAAACCTAATTTCAAATCCCTTTCAAGCTGACTTGCACGTGCATGATTCAAGGGTCACCAAGAGACTTGGACGGAGTTAAACACACACTGGTGTTCACGTCTCTAGATCTTTATAGGTTTCCCTCCTCACCATCTGGTGGTCCCGGTTGGCCTAGGCTTCTTCCTATCTGGTTTCCGCAATCCAAAATATGCATATTTCTATTGAGATTTTAGGTATTTGTCCCTGCCACTATTTTGGTGGCTCAGCCAGAAAACACTTGTCCCATGTTGATGGTTTTCTCCAAACGTCCATTCCCCCCTAAAATCTGCCAACTTTTGCTTATTCTCTAGAGGATTCATATAAGTTGTTTTTGTATCTTATCCAGGATTTATAGTTGCTATTTGAGAAAGGTACCAGTTTGTGGGAGCTTACCTGTCCATGGCAGGAGTGGCAATCCTATAGGAAGGTTTTATTTCAGATTCCATTTTCTTACATTGTGATGTTTGTCTAATTTTTTTGTTTCACCTGGGTCAATTTTGGACAAGGCCCTTTTTAGATTTGTATATGTCATCTCAGTTGATGAATGAGTTGGCAGAAAGTTGCTCATATTATATTCTAATTTTTTTTAATGTCTATAGGCTTTGTAGTGATAGCCCCTTTTCCATTCCTGATATTTTTTATTTGATCTGTCTATCCTTTAATCTGTCTATCCTTTAATCTAACTAAAGGGTTAGCAATCATTTTAGCGTTTCAAGGAGCCAATTTTTTTTTTTTAAGATTTTATATATTTATTTGAGTGGTGGTGGAGGCGCAGAGAGAGAAGGAGAGAGAATCACAAGTAGACTCTGTGCTGAGCGCAGAGCTCCACACGGGGCTCAATCTCCCCACCCTGAGGTCATGACCTGAGCAGAAATCAAGAGTCAGATACTCAACTGGCTGAGCCACCCAGGCGCCCCCTGAGGAGCCAGTTATTGATGATTGATCTCTACTGTATGCTTTTTATCTATTTTATTAATATATGTTCTTTCACTGTTACCTTTCTTGTTCTTTTGGATTTAATTTGCTGTTCTTTTTCCAGTTTCTTTCTTTCTTTCTTCTTTTTTTAAAAGAATTTATTTATTTATTTATTTGATAGAGAGAGAGGGAGACAGAACGCACAAGCAGAGGGTGCAGCAGGCAGAGGAAGAGGGAGAAGCAGGCTCACTGAGCAAGGACCCCAATTCGGGGCTCAATCCCAGGACCCTGGGATCACAACCTGAGCTGAAGGCAGGTGCTTAACGACCAAGCCTATTTTCCCAGCTATTTTTTTTTTTTAATTTTTATTTATTTGTTAGAGAGAGAGAGAGAGCACAGGCAGACAGAGAGGCAGGCAGAGGCAGAGGGAGAAGCAGGCTCCCCGCCGAGCAAGGAGCCCGATGTGGGACTCGATCCCAGGACGCTGGGATCATGACCTGAGCCGAAGGCAGCTGCTTAACCAACTGAGCCACCCAGGCGTCCCTTCCCAGCTATTTTTTAAAAGAGTTTGTTTATTTCTTTATTTGACAGAAGGAGACACAGCAAGAGAGACCACACAAACAGCGGGAATGGAAGAGGGAGAAGCAGGCTCCCTGCTGAGCAGAGAGTCTGATGTGGACCTCCATCCCAGGACCCTGGGATCATGCCCTGAGTCAAAGGCAGACACTTAATGACTGAAGGGAATACTTCACTCATTGATTTTAAGATCTTTTCTAGTACAGTTGATCCTTATTATTCCTGGGTTCCTTATTTGCAGATTCACCTAAAATTTATTTGTAGCCTCAAGATCAACCCTCGTGGCACTTTGGGGGTCATTCATGAACATGCACAGAGCAGTGAGAAATGGCAGTCACCCAGTGTGCGTGTGTTCAGCAGAGGCCAAACAAAGGTAACATTTGCCTTCTTGTTTCAGCCCTTGAACAGAGGTGATGCTGGTGGAGATAGTAGGGGCAGTGAAGTGTAGTGCACTGTGTTTCTTTTTCACTTGTAGTTCAGAATATTTTCTAACTTTCATTTTGATTTATGCTTTGATCCCTGAGTTGTTTGTGTTTTTCTTAATTTCCAAGTATATGGGATTTTTCAAATGTTTTGATACCGATTTATTGCTAACGGCACTGTGGACAGAAAAGTCTAATCTTTGTGAAAAAAAAATCCTTAGAAAGTTGTTTCATGGCCTAATGCGTGGTCAGTTCTTATAAATATTTCATGTACATCTAAAAATATGTTTCTGTGGTTGCTGGGTATAAGTGTCCTACATATAACAATTCAACCAGATTTTCAATGTTGTTACTCCATTCTTCTATATCCGTACTAATACTTGCATGCTTCTTCTTTTAGTTACTGAGAGAGGTTTGTTAAAATGTCCCCTGGGACTATCCAAAGAATGTACAACACCAAGAGTGAATTCTAATCTAAAGTATGGACTTTAGTTAATAATAATGTATCATATTGGCTTATCAGAGCTTAGGGACAACCTGAACTCAAGATGTTAATAATGGGAATATTTTTGTGTAGGGGGTGAAGGTGAGGGAATATAGGAAATTCCTCATACCTCATACCTCTTCTGCCAGACACTGCAAGGTGCTTGGAAAGAGGAGGGAATGTTATAGGCTCCAAAATCCACAGAAGTTGAATTCTTGTTTGTGTGTGCTGAGGTATGGAGAGGGAAGACAAGTAAACAAAGGTACAATATAATTTCAAAATAAATGCTCTTCTCTCTCCTTTTTGAGCTTCTCTTTATACATTTCCATTCTGCAAATAAATCTCTACCTTTCTTTTCTTAGGCAGGGGCCAGTCCTGTGTTTGGTCCAAGGTGTATCTTTACAAGTAAGACAACAGACCAGAAACAGAGGTCAAATAAGTCTCTCAGGAGGCACATCTTGTACCATCTGTCAAAAATAACTGAAGGATTTGCCATTGAAGTGTTCATAATTTTGTTTAAAAACCCTGACAGTTGACCCTACTATAAAAAAATAGACTCTGCTAAATAAACAAAAGGAAGAAATATACTTTTAAAATCCAAGTACCATCTTTAGCTTAAGAAATACATGACTCGGGACGCCTGGGTGGCTCAGTTGGTTAAGCAGCTGCCTTCGGCTCAGGTCATGATCCCAGCGTCCTGGGATCGAGTCCCACATCGGGCTCCTTGCTCGGCAGGGAGCCTGCTTCTCCCTCTGCCTCTGCCTGCCACTCTGTCTGCCTGTGCGCGTGCTCTCTCTAACAAACAAATAAATAAATAAATAAATCTTAAAAAAAAAAAAAAAGAAATACATGACTCAACTTTCTTTCACAAGAATTACTTATTACTGCTTTTAGAAGGAGGTAACTAAAATATTCATTTTTTAGGTTTTTTTTGTTGTTATGATAAAAATACATAACCTAAAATTGATCATCTTAACCATTTTTTAAATGCCTGGTTCTGAGGTGTTGAGTACTTTCAGATCGTTGTGCCAACCATCAGCACCATCCATCTCCAGAACTTTTTATCATCTCAAATTGAAACTCTATACCTGTAAAATAGGACCTCCCCATTGACTCCTGTGCCCTAGCTGTGGTAACCACCATTCTGTTTTCTGTCACTATGAATTTGACTACTCTAGGTACCTCACATAAGTGGAACTACAAAATATTTAAAAGATTATTTTTTTAAAAAAACAACCTACTGTACATAAGAATCAAATAGTAAGTTATGAGCACGAGTAACCATTCTGACCATTGTCATTGATTGTGGCTTTTATGCATTTTGCTTTTGAAATCTCTGAGGTGGTTTCAACAAAGAAGGCAGTTTCAGAAACTTTTAACAAAATAAGTCTTCTTCAACAAAATAATAGCCTTCTCATCCAGGGCTTCTAGATAAATTAAAGAAGGCAGATTTCAGAACCAAGAGGTTTATTGTCATTAATTTCCTAGTTGAAAATATAAGTTCAAACCATAGATTCTTAACATGGTATGAGCTTGGGGTGGTGTTTCTGGTGCAAATGAACACATTTCTCTGATGTTCAAAATAATTTTCTTCCCTGGAGTAACACCAAAAAATGATTTTGATTGATCACCACACGTGCATTTTAAAATGGGTTAAAATCAATGGCGACTGCACTGTTTGATTTAACAAAGCCCAGATTGTGGGGATAACTCCAGCAAATGCATATGGAGCGTCACTTTCATTTTCTGACTCTGCACTAATTGAGTAGACAGATTTTGTCCTCTGCAGCAAACAGACATTGATAAAACAGCTTTAGCTGTTCTGTCATCCATTAAATTGATGGCGGGCAGGCCTTCGATGCCTATAAATTTGATCTACGTTCAGCAAAGCCACACATTTAAAATCTTGGCTTTTAAGGTCTTAAAAGTCTTAAATATATTTTAACTCCAGACCAGAAACATTTCAATTATATATGACTCAGGCATACATGAAGAGGCCGGGTAAATGTTTTCGGATGCTTTCAATTCTCTGTCCTCTAATTGAATTAACTTTGGACATGCTTCTGTCTGCTCACAAAGTTGAAGTGAGGGGATTCCGTATGCACCACGTGTGGCCTACAGGCTGCCAAACCAGTGAAATCTGCACCCACGTTTCCAAGAGTGTTTACTGAGCAATTTTCCAGCAAGTTAAAGGAGTAAGGACTGGGAGACTTAGAGAGAGGTGAACTAAGAAGGCAAATGGGAAAATAGAAAAGCAGAACCTGATGAAAAAATAGATAGGCTAGTCGTCAATGTTATATTTATAAATGGATATATGAACTGAAATCTGGGATTTAAGAGATGGATATGGCCATGTGCCACCCACTGTCTCTTGAGACCTTGAATTACTATGTATATTTGATTCATGAACCCTGTTTCTCCACCAGAGGAGACTTGCTAGGCATTGTTGTTTTGTTAAGTATGTGTTTATGGTTGTCAACGACAGTGGTGATGGTGATGGCTTTTACCTAGAAAGCCAAGGACAGGAGAAAAGGCTGGGTGGGAAGATATAAGGACAGAAGACAAACAAGGAGTGGAATCTACTAGAGAGGGCAGAGCCAGCCAGTCCTGCCCCTCGGCTTTGCTCCTGGTGCTGCCCACATTTTAGTCTTGCAAGAACTTCTGATCTTTATCCTTTAGATGCAGACAAATCTCATTTTTCAATGCAAAAGCCTTCATTTGAAGTGAATTTTATTTTTTTTCATTTTTCAAGATTTTATTTATTTATTTGCCAGAGAGAGAGAGAAAGAGTGGGAGAGAGCAAGAGACAGTGTATAAGCAGGGGTGAGCAGCAGGCAGAGGGAGAAGCAGGTTCCTAGCTGAGCAGGGAGACCAATGTGGGGCTCGATCCCAGGACCCTGGGATTATGACCTGAGCTGAAAGCAGACGCTTAACCCACTGAGCCACCCGGGCATCCCTGCCGTGAAATTTAATAATGGACAAAACATAGATTTGCTGGTGGGATGTGGAAAAAGGGAACTCTTATGCACTATTGGTGGGAATGCAAATCGGTGCAGCCACTGTGGAAAACAGTATGGAAGTTTCTCAAGAAATTAAAAATAGAACTCCATATGATCCTGCAGTCTCATTTCTGCATACATATCTGAAAGAAGTGAAACCATTATTTCCATATTTATTTCCATAAACCTGTACTCCTATGCTCATTGCATGCATTATTTATAGTAGCCAACGTGTGGAAACAACATAAGTGTCTGTCAGTGAATGAATGGGTCAAGAAAATGTAAGGTGTACATACATTATATACAATAGAATACTACTCAGCCTTAAAAAGGAAGGAAATCCTGTCATTCATAACATCATGGATGAACCTGGAGAGCATTATACTAAGTGAAATAAGCTAGACAGAGAAAGACAAATACTACATGCTATCATTTACTTATGGAATCTTAAAAAAAAAAAAACTTATAGAAAGAGAATTGAAAAGCAGTTGTGAATCCCTATGGGGTTGGGGAAATAGAGTGAGTTTGGTCCAGGGGACAAGCTTTTGGTTATAAGATGGATAAAGTCTGATGGCCTAATGTATATCATGGTAAATACTATTAATAACACTGTACCACATAACTGAAATTTGCTTAGAGAGTAGAACTTAAATGTTCTTACTGAAAAAGGGGAGAGGGGTAAAGATAATAAGTGATGGATGTGTTCATTACCTCTATGGGGGGGATCCCTTCACAATGTATATGTCTAAAAATGATCACATCATACACATTAAATATCTTACAATTTTATTGGTCAAACCCACCATAATAAAGCTGGGGAAACGAAGAAGGTTTGTGAATTTTTAATCAACTGAATGCAAAAAAATTTCTTGGTATTCTAGTAGTCAAGAGAATAGCATTCCACAAGAAAGCAATCCAACTCAGTTTCCCAAAGGATTGATTATCTTAGATTTTATAAAATTACTTTTTCTTCTGACATCTTAGAAAGTGCCATGCTTCTTGCCAGGGGAGGACAGGAAAATGTTTTTTCATATTATTGGGCAAACACATAGCAGGAGGAACTCTTTGAAGCAGGATTGAGCCAAAGAATAAAGGCAGCCCAGGCGAAGGGTACAGACCAGGAGAGAGAAGCATCCCACCCAGCACATGACAAGCAGAATCCATTCTCACCCCCGTGACCCAGGCATAGTGTTAATCCTACACCAGCCCAGACACAGCTATTACTTCTTGTTTTCCTTGCCTGGGCCCACGGAATGGCTTTCATCTCAACCACAGAGAACATCCTTGGTAAGTGGAGTTAACGTCATAAAAAGGATGTGTAAGTGAATTCCTGTATTACTTACATTAGAACTTCTATTTATAGGTCTAGTGCAAGTATTACAAAATTACCACTCTTGTTCCTGTAAGAGCTTATTCTGCACAACAGAATGTTTGCGGAAATGCGATGCCTACCTTTGGTTTTATTTTACTCATACTAAAGGGATAGCATGAACCCAGAGGAAGATGGTGAGGCATATTGCTTGATTGTGGGGCCTAGAAGGTACAAAACATTGAAGAAGTTCCAATATCTAAAAAGTTGCCTATTAAATGTGCCTAAGCCAAGCTTAGGCAAGAATTCTATAACCAAACTATAATGGTCTTCTAGCCAAAGCATATGTTTAAAAAAGTACTCACGAAGGGCTTTATTTATTTTTTTAAAGATTTATTTATTTGAGGTGGGGGAGGGGCAGGGAGAGAGGGCGAGAGAGTCTGAAGCAGACTTGGCACTGATCACAGAGCTTAACCTGGGGCTTGATCTCACAACCTCAATCTCAAGACCCGGAGATCACAACCTTAGCCCAAACCAAAAGCCAGTGGCTGACTGTGCCATCCAGGCCCCCATTAAGTGAGTTAATGTATAATCTCTATTTAAAAACTACAGTGTATCATTAGCTAATAACTAATAATGGAGTGCATTGAAAATGAAAACTTTAGTTTTAATCTTAAAAATGAAATCTTTACTTTCAATTTTTAAAATGAAATCCAATGATCATTGCTTAGATACCTGGAAAGTCAAGCCGTCTTGCCTGGGCGGGCTTTCCATTTGGGGAAGGTCCAAAACAAGGGGTGCATTTCACATTTTATGGCAATAATGGCACCAAGGTGCACTCACTGGTCTGCAAAGGACAGCATCAGAGGTGTTCCTGACCTTGGTATACCAGCAGAAGTTTCCCAAACACAGCACATCAGGTAACCTCTAATCCCAAGAAAATGCTACACAGGTGAGAATTGCTGTCATGATATCTTCCTTGCTGGGAAAATTGTTACAGGCAGTTATCATGTGTAGTCCTTGTGGCAGTTTGGTTAAAGGTAACTGTAGCTGTAGCTGAGGTGTCTAGGAAAAAGCTGTGGGAGCAGAATAAGACAAGCAGCATGTTGCTCCTAGGCACCTTGAGAAGAAAGACTTAGTAGCTTGGCTCCTGAGACATCGTCTATGTGTTCAAAGTCACCTCCTACCTTGGACTCAGGATCGGAGACTCACAGGCTTTCTGGGCACTCCTCATGGTGCACGCTTCCTGGATACTGACCGAAATCACCAGGTGCAGCGCAGGATGGTGCCCGAGTGGCAGATGGCTGAAAGCAGCTGCTGGCAGTGCACTGTGTGTGGAGGAGCTAGGGCCCCAGCTGTCTCCCCAACCCCATGGCACCATCTTGTATTTCTTTCTTTTTTTTTTTAATTTAATTTTATTTTTTCAGTGTTCCAAGATTCATTGTTTATGCACCAAACCCAGTACTCCATGTGATACATGCCCTCCTTAATACCCACCACCAGGCTCACCCAACCCCCACTCTCCTCCTCTCCAAAACCCTCAGTTTGTTTCTCAGAGTCCACAGTCTCTCATGCTTCGTCTTCCCCTCCGATTTACTCTAATTGACTTTTCCTTTCCTTCTCCTAATGCTCCTTATGCTCCATAAGTAAGGGAAACCATATGATAATTGACTTTCTCTGTTTGACTTATTTCACTCAGCATAATCTCCTCCAGTCCCATCCATGTTGATACAAAAGTTGGGTATTCATCCTTTCTGATGACTATGTAATATTCCATTGTATATAGGGACCACATCTTTTATCCATTCATCTGTAGAAGGACATCTTGGCTCTTTCCACACTTTAGTGATTGTGGCCATCACTGCTATGAACATTGGGGTAGAGATGACCCTTCTTTTCACTACATCTGTATCTTTGGGGTAAATACCTAGTAGTGCAATTGCAGGTTATAGGGTAGCTATTTTTAATTTTTTGAGGAATCTCCACACTGTTTTCCAAAGTGGCCGCACCCACTTGCATTCCCACCAACAGTGTAAGAGGGTTCCCCTTTCTCCACATCCTCTCCAACACTTGTTGTTTATGTCTTGTTAATTTTGGCCATTCTAACTGGTGTAAGGTGGTATCTCAATGAGGTTTTGATTTGAATCTCCCTGATGGCTAATGATAATGAACATTTTTTCATGTGTCTGTTAGCCATTTGTATGTCTTCTTTGGAGAAGTGTCTGTTCATGTCTTCCACCCATTTTTTGGCATGATTATCTGTTTTTTGGGTGTTGAGTTTGAGGAGTTCTTTATAGACCTTGGATATCAGCCCTTTGTCTATAGTGTCATTTGCAAATAACTTCTCCCATTCTGTGGGTTGCCTCTTCATTTTGTTGACTGTTTCCTTTGCTGTGCAGAGCATTTTATCTTGATGAAGTCCCCATCTTGTATTTCTTCCTTCCCTGTGCCTGCTACTGTGGTAACTGTAGGACCTACTGGAGTTCCCTTCTTGCAAATGTCACCTCTGCCTGGCATACATGACCCTCCATTTCTGATTTCTCTACTTCCTCTGCTCCCAGTTTAAGTCACCTTCTCCCTGCCCAGCAGCCATCCAAAGTAGGAGACGGTTACCGTCTTTATCATTCTCCATTCCAATCTCTTCTTGCTTCCCTTCCTAGCATTTATATGCTAGATTGTACTTAGTTGGATATTATTCAGTCCATTTTCTGCCTTTGATAAACAAGGACGTTAATGGCCAGAGAGTTGGGGAAGTGTTTGAAGTCGCTCACTTAAATTAACAGTGGCAAGCACACAGCTATGTCTATAACATCTGAAACAGCAGGGGCACCTGAAAGTCCTTTTGCTTCTAAATAAATCCAACCACTAGGTGATAAAGCAGACACAAAGTCCAAAGGAAGGAATCAAATTTTTTTTTTTTTTTTGCCTTTTCCTTGAGATCACTAGCAAACAATCTCCCTTTCTCTTCTTCCCATACATCAGCTAAATGGGAAGAAGTACCTTACCTCTCTCTCCTCCACCCCCTCCCCATAACAGAGTTTCATCATTTCTTTCTCTAACCCTCTGGTAAGGCTGTTGGTTAATAGAAGGAGCTGGGAGAGGACGGGGGGAGGGACTTCAGATGTGCAAGATGCTCAGGTCTGGTGTATGAAAGGAGATGAAAAACGGTCCTTCCTGCTCCAGCTCAAACACAGAGACAGCTTCTCAGCGCCCAAGTCCTGCATTTTATTCTGCGGAGTCTTTTCTGTTGCCTCTGTTTTCTATTACCCTGACTTGATAAATGCCAGCTCCCCAGAGGAGGCACACCTCTCCAGCAGGTGGAGAAACAAGAAGGAAGATAACAATGGTGGGGGAAGGGGGCAGGTTGGCGACCACAGGAACATTAAAACACAGGTTTGCAAGCTGAAGGTGCACGAGAATGATATGAACAGCTCACTTACATTGAAATTCCCGGGCCTCTCCAACCCCTGGAAATTTGGATTCAGTAGATCTGGGGATGGAAATATTGGATCCCAGAATCTACATGTAAAAGAGGCACCCTGATCTTGTAAAAGCAAGTCGTATATCTTTACCTGTCATAAAAGAATCAAGTACCCGTGGCTTGAGCTCTCTGAGCTAATTCAATGCTTCTGACTGATGTGCGCTCAGGTACCACTTCCCAGAGGTGGCCCTAGGCCCTGTCCAGAGGGATGCCCTTGATCAGCCTCACCCATGTTCCTTGCTGGGCCTTACAAATACTATGGTTTGTTCTGAGTAGGCTGATGTGGAAGAGGTCCTGAGGCCTTTTGGCTCAGTAACACAATTTTGGAACTCCACCCTAGTTAACCATCCCTTGAACAATAAAGGTAATTCCAGAACCAAAAGCAGACAGAAGAAAGGAGAGACCTCCCCACACCATCCGTGTCTGCTCTACAAATGCAGAGAGACAAAAAGCCGTGGAGGTCATGAGGACTCCACTATTTACATGTTCATACAAAGCATACTCTCTTCTTGTGTTGGATCATTGCCGCTTTCCTTTCTTCCACCTTTTCACAGCTGTTCTCACCACTTTGGGTTTTTTTATTTTTTAACTTTTTTTAGTTTTTTTTTTTAAGATTTTATTTATTTATTGGACAGAACAAAGAGAGAGCACAAGCAGGGGGAGCAGCAGGCAGAGGGAGAGGGAGAAGCAGGTCTCCCACTGAGGAGGGAGTTCAACCGCAGGACCCTGAGATCATGCCCTGAGTCGAAGGCAGACACTTAACCAGTGGAGCCACACATGTGCCATGCTTTGTGTTTTTTAAGTATTTTGCAGGATGCTGCTTGACTGTCCAGGAAACCAGTAGCCGTGCATTAAATGTACAGTTCCCTTGGCATATCTGCTGAGAATTCAGAAGGAATTTGGTCTTTGTTCTGAGATCAGAGAATGGCACCACTTCAATGCAAGTGCACCTGCTGAACTCGTCCTTGACTTCAGTGCCTGGACAGCTAGAGATTGGGCACCCTTCCTGGGCTAGCCAAAGCCCATGTTAGGACAAGTTTTCCCTTGGCACAGAATGTCTGGCCTCCCAGGCTGCAGGCAGTTTTTGGTGACAGGGTGGAAGGTGTTTGGGACGCTCTCACCCTTCCAGTTCCTTGACATTATGAGTTCCCCTTTCCTGACTGGTGTCTGCCAGAAGGTTTGGAGCTTCAGTTGCAAAGGGCACCTGTTGCTCTGGGAGCCTGTTCACCTGTGCTTCTGCTGAAGGCACTGACACAGGCAGAGTTGGAGAGGTGGGGGTTGCCAGTGATTTAAGATGACCTTTCTGGCAGTTTAGGTAAACCTGCTGTGTGACACTGTCTCAAGGCAGGAAGATGAATGCATCTTTTAGTGATTGAATCAGTTGGCATTTGAAAGAGGAGGAGCAAGAGAAAGCCACCTCCCTGGGAGGCTTGATGGGTGGAAAATGACCCAGAAAAGTCCCTCATTAAATAGCCGAACACCTGGTGCAAGGTCTTGAAAACCAACTCCTATTTGCCATCATTTATTTAAGATCTCCGATATAACTCCCTGCCCCTTCCACCAGCGCACAGAAGATAGGGTTTGTGTTTTATATATTGCTATTTTTTACCCACTGCTTTTCTTGGAATACCAGCTCTCGATTACTTGTAATACCGTAAATATACAATTGTGGGAAACAATCCATAGGTTATTTTTAGTTGGCTTTTAAGGGTAGTTTTGTATTTACTTATGCACAGAGGTGTGTTTCATGCTTTGAGAATTCATGTTTAACAAAGTAATGAAGCCCCATGGGGCCACGCTCCCTCTGCAAGTGTTGGAAGTCTGCCCAGTTCCTGTCCAGCTCCTTTTATGGGCTCTTATCTATAATCCATGATGTCCTGGGAGTCAACATTATCAATCCTAAGACATTTTGGTTCGTAGGAGAGATAAAGTTCAGTGTTTGTATTTCTCCCTTTCTCTTCTGACAAAATGAATAGAGTTTCAAGTTGTTATAATGAAGCTCACTGGGTGTCCTGAGCAGACCTGGTTTTGCAGAAAGGGTACAGGATTGGATAGGCGACAAGTGGGTTTGAGTCCCAGCTCCGCTACTGGGTAATCTATCCTTAAGCAAGTTATTTCATGTCTCTGAACACAGACCCTCATCCATAAAGGGTTACTACTATCGGTACCTTGCTTACTTCCTGGGGTGGGTATGAAGGTCAAATCAGATGCAGATAAGAAAGCATTTAGTGAATTGCAATGTGCTCTTTTGGATTTCAGTCTAGGGCTCTGGGAAAGGTAAATAGCCTGCATGGTAACGAAGTGCTTTCTCGGGTTGAAAAGGCAGTAATTCTCACAGGGATTGAGTGTGAGAGTTTATACAAGGAGGTACAAAGAG